>JAJEJO010054049.1:312297-358020 GCA_020662805.1 Glaucomys volans
TCTTTCTTTCTTTCTTTCTTTCTTTCTTTCTTTCTTTCTTTCTTTCTCTCTCTCTCTCTCTCTCTCTCTCTCTCTCTCTCTCTCTCTCTCTTTCTCATGGTCTAGGGGACTGAACACAGGACAATTCTGCCTGTGTTGTTTTATAATTTTTGTTTTGAGACCAGGTCTTGTTAAGTTGATCAAGCTGATCTCAATCTTTTGATTCTCCTGCCTCAGCCTACTGAGTAGCCAGGATTACAGGCATGTACCACTGTGTCCAGCACAAATTTCTTTTTAAACACTCAAACAAGGTTATTGAATTTTCAAAAAGATGTAGTACTTATTATTCCTGATAATTTTTTAATTCCATTTTCCTTTTCATTTATAAAATCATATCAAGAAGAATTTTCTAGTGTTCAAGTCGACTCCTTTGGTGGCTGCACTTTTTCTATTCATTGAAGTGTGATGTAGTAAGAAAATGGTCTCAGCGCTCCAATTCCTTATCATTGAAATGTTTGTGTGTTAAAAATAAAATTAAAAGCAGAAAAGATGGAAATAGTAGTTTGGGATTTCCTTTCCTCTAAGTTCAGATCTATAAGGATGTGTGGGGCAAAGATGTCAAACTAAAAGAAATGTAGAGTCATTCTTGTTCATCTGCTATCTGAAGAATATATGAGAATATTCACCAAAGGCAAATGAAAGGCCTTAAAGTATATACAAATAAAGATGATTATGGAATAAGTATGCTAAATATTATAGTAATAACTAATAGGAAATAAACTTGTTCTTTGATAGATGTGTTCTAGAACAGTTATGCAACTCATTATCTTGTTCCCACTCTGAAGATACTCTATTTTAGTATGCCAGGGACAATGCTACTTAAGAAATTCTCTGGCAATTCAATTTACAAACTAATTACACCCCCCCCACACACAAACACAACACATACATACAGAACGCAAAAAATCTTTCCATAGTAAATCAGTTGAGTTCATTTTGCATGTCACAATTTTTAAAATATGGCAATATACATCAATCAAAACCATAATGGACAATATGAAGACTGCTTAGTTTCCTGTAAAGTGTCCAATGCCAAGAGTATCTTCCCACCTTGTCAATGAAAGCTACTTGATTTTGATTGATCCTCTCACTGGCAGTAGATTAAAAACTGTAGAAATGTAAAGCTAGGAGGATAAACCTCTCATTTGCAAGTGTATAGTAATATTAGTTAATTAAAGGTCATTTTAACTACTAGTAACCTAGAGTAGCATAGAAGAGCAGTAGGAGGTAGGCTCTACTCTGTTCTACTAGTTCACTACACTAGCTTTGTGACCTTGCATAGACTTTTTTTTTTGTATTTCAGTTGCCACACCTATAAAACAAGATGTGCCATTAGACTCTAGGAGATTTAGTTGCATCAGTTCACCTAGAAAGCTTATTAAAAAATGGATTGCAGACCCCCTGACCTTCCCAACCCAGTTTCATATTCAATGGGTCTACAATGAAGCCAGAAACTTTACATTTCTAACAAATTCCCAGGTTATGCTGAAGCTGCTGATCCAGGCATCACACTTTGAGAACAACTGCCTTAGTACAATGCCAAGACAAGAATTTGAAGTTCTATACCCAGGCAGTAGGGTTCCTGAGGTACCTGTCAAGGTAGTACATTAACACTGGAGAACAACAGTGTTTTTTAAATGAAGAAACTCAGGCTGAAGGATGGCAGTCCATTTGTGTGCCAATTATTCATAGTGGTAGGGTGGAAGTAGAGGAAGTAGGGCTTAGTGAGTCATGAGGAAGCCGAGAGGCTGTGACCTAAAGCTGAGACTGATCAGAAAACCCTAAATCAGAAAATGAAATGAGGTGGCCTACAAAGTTGGATGAAATATTTTGCCATGTTGTAAACTCAGGGATGGGAGAGGGTCAGCTAAAACTATCAAGATATATGAGGAATATTTGTGATGAAATATAACAAATGGAAGGAATGAATGTTCCTATAAAGTTAACAAGAGGGACAAAGGTCCCATACCTTGTGGATGGAATGGGATTAGGTTTGGGTCTATCTTGGCCTAAAAAGGTCCCAAAGTGACTTTGCTCAAATAGTTTGCCAGTCACCTGAAGGAAATTATAAAAGATGTGTTTCAGTCAGAAAGACTAATTCCACATGAATGCTCTGAAATACAAAAAGGAATGAGGAGCAATATATGTGTAAGTATAAGTGAACACTAACTGAATGAAAATAATTATCATACTTTCTTGATGTAATATGGGTAATGTAATACCCTTATATGTGTTTCTAACTAGTTTTATGTCAGTGCAATTTTAAATGACTTACAATAGTCCATTATATTTTAATAAACACACATACAAATAAGTTATTTATTTGTGGGAGTCTAAGTAATAATATCTGTGTACTACATTTTTTCGTGGATGTTATAATACTATAACTGTTTACTCAAAAAAACCTTTGCCAATGAGTTCGGCCTCTAAAACTACATCCCTAGTCACATTAGAACATACTGAGTTGAAGTTGGACTGATCTCACACATATTTTCACACCTACCAAAGCACACAAACAAAACTATGTATACAGAATGTCTACACAGTCGACAATTAAAATCTGTTTGATGCATTACTTTTATCAGTCTTCTAAGACAAACACTCCCTTAATATTGGTGAAAATAAAAACACATTGCTTGAAGCATCTATATTTCTAGGACCTTCCTAGAAAATTAATAGGTATTAGCGTTCGCTGAATTCTACATTCTGACATGACCAAAATACATACAGTATAAGCAGTGTATTATACCATACTGGGGCATTACATATAAAAGAAAATAATGAATCATCCAAATGTTCTTTAGAAATGGAATGAAAGAGAAAAGAAGCCCTCCTACAGTGCCTAATGTAATTGTGAAAACACAAAGTAGAGGAAATTGTAAGAAAACAGAAAGAGACTGCTTAATTCATTTCAAATAGAAACTGAATTGCTGAGGCAGTTCTCACCACCTTATTTATATATGGGATTGCTCACAAATCATGATGTCACCCACCAGGAAGCCATGCATCAAGAGGAGTGCAACAGTGTAACAATCCTGAAGGAGGGGGGAGAGAGGTTTAGCAGAATGATAAAAAGGCATCACAACTCATAAAGCCCAAATGGTTTTATGGATAAATATAATGTAAAGCATTACATGGAAAGCAGAAACTAAGTTTTAGAAACTGTTGACAGACAAAAACGAAAAAAAGAAGAAGAAAAAAAAAAGAAAAGAAAAAAGAGAGAAGATGCTTATAGCAAAAGACTTACATTCACTGAACTAAAGCTTGGCATTTCTTGAATACCAGAGATTTAATTTACAGATGGCTAACTTCCACAGAAAGGTTTCCTTTCCCTACCACATTTATAGATAAACAACTCGCTTCTTAGTCACCTTCTCAAAAACAAAAGAAAATAAAATAAAAAGTAAATAAAACCTGGCATATGGTCCCATTTTCCATTTAAATAATACATTTTCTTTCTTTTTAAAGGTATAGGACTGAGTAAATTTTTGAGGTGGCTCCTCAACAATACAGGCTGGATTTATTTTGTTATATAAACACCAATTAGTACTTAGTTACTGTGTGTTTAAAGAATCACATCCTTCAGAAGACATATTAACCATTAAAGTCCAGGGCACAAGATATCTTTTCCTAAGGTTACAGCATCTGTGATTTAAAAAGAAAAATTCCATATATTTTCTTACAAAAAAATGTTTACTTTATTCTTCTGGGTTCTTAAAATAAGAGAGGGAAGATGGGCTGGAAACTGCACTGCCAACCCCTCCCCCAAGCCCTAGGAGAGAGGTACCTTTTGGGGGTTTCATTTATTGTCATGGTTACTCAAGTGAAAATGAATATTTTCAACATGCTTTAGTCACAGGAGCTTACAGGATTACTTAAAAGTACAGGCTGTGTGTATTGTGGGGGAGGGAGTGTGGTTACTGTGAAAGCTTAACACAACCCAAGTCTATCTCAAAAACTCTGTCTCGATTTCCCCTCAAAATATGATCAGATAGTCCTTAGAACAAAGCTGTATTGACTCTTTGAGTGAAGAAAAAGAGATGCAAAGAATGGTATAACAAGACCTAACAACATAATGGATTCTGGTTATGCGGGCTAGAGCTCTGACTCAGAACCAGTTCCCTCAAACAAGTAAAGCATCTTTTTAAAATACTGGGGAAGACACAGGGGAGGCAGTTTCATATACCACATCCAAGTTCAGTAGAATGAGGTCGGTTAAGCACTCTGTCCTGAGACACACACCTTTCATTTTCAATTGTTTTCAAATAAAAAGAGAGAAATCCCCTTTTCAAGTTGGATTGTTTAAATACACCTACAGCTACTCCTGTCTAGCAAAGGCTAGGCAAGCTCTCCCTACTGATGCATTTCAAAAAAGGTTCAATTGGCAAAAGAAAGCAAGTGCAAAGGGTTTTTGACAAAAGAGGACTAGAGGGAACACATTTTCCTTTTGCAGAAATGCTATTCTAGAAAATCAGACAAGGTGGCAACTCAACCAAGAATGCGTAAGATATTGGTGAGACAATTGGGAAATTTGGCAAGCTTCAAACACTCAACTGCATAAAATTATTAGCTCAAAAACTGGAGTAGGTATTATATTATAAAAATGATGGAGTGCACAGCCAAATAAAACAACATATTATGATTTTCAGATTACAGCACAACCTAACCCAGCATACACTAAGCAATTGCCTTATACCACAGAACCACATAAGCCTGAAAAGAACCTCTGGGATGCTCTTTGAGCCTCAGGAGGGCTATCCCTGAGTCTTCTTGGATCTGTATGCATTCTATCTTATTTAATGATGCTCCAAATAAGTGTTAGGCAACCTTTGTCAGGGCTGAGCAAATATGTAATGTTAGTTCAAATTCAGGAGCTCTGAAATATCTACTCTGCTAAAGAGGAATTTTTTAAAAAAAGTACATTTAAAATAGATTCCAGTACTGCTTCAAATAAAAGTATTATGTCACCCATAGTTACTACACATTTAAAAGGTAATGATTTTTTGATTCACAAATGATTCATATCATCATCTTCTGAGCTATTCCAAAAGAGCATATGAAACCTACAATTGATTTAGATGACAGTCAGATATTTTAAGTTTTAATATTTTTTAATATTATAACAAAGGCATAACTGTTTTCTTAAAATAAAACATTTTCTTTCCCATTTTTTCCCTCTAGACAACATAGTTAATATTTTGTAGATTGTCTATGTGTGAAGGGTTTACCTGAGGACTGACTATTAAAAAATACATTTTATAAAGATAAATACAGTCAGTCGGGCGTGGTGGTGCAAACCAGCGGCTTGAGAGGCTGAGGCAGGAGGATCGCGGGTTCAAAGCCAGCCTCAGCAAGGGCAAAGTGCTAAGCAACTCAGTGAGACCCTGTCTCTAAATAAAATACAAAAAAGGGCTGGGGATGTGCCTCAGTGGTCGAGTGCCCTGAGTTCAATCCCTGGTTCAAAAAAAAAAAAAGATAAATACGTATAAATATGTGAAAAATCTATATGTCACATGCTGTTCACAGTCCTGTGTGAGTATACATATATATATATAGGAGCCATATACAAAAAGAGCCATTATTTTTACAAATGGAGAGGAAGAAAGGTTGATGGTTAATAACCCTTTAAGTAGATTAATGGTACTCTGACAATACTATGTGTAGGGTGTTTCACCCATGCTCAGTACACTGTGGGTGCTCAATAAATACTTGTATAAGTAAATTAAAAATCACCCAAAGGTTTTCATCCATAATAATCCTTTTGCACATTTAGTGGAACAATAGATTTTGTCCTGATTCTGAATCAGCCCAGGGGTTCAGGAATTTAGCATGAGTAGAACAAATATAATTTTAAAAAAAAGTTATTAGAGACTCAGTTGGGTTCAATGCAGTTTGTTGGTTCCGTGAATCTGTTAGGTGTAATTACTGAGATGAATCTAAATGCATTTGACTGAAAACAGAGCCAAATTAATTGCAATATTGGTATGTAACAGCTGTTATTCATTGGACGCTTTTCTGTAATAAGAACTAGAACATTAAAATATGGAACCAATGCATGTTTCTAATAAATGATTAGGCCACCGACGATGTTTTGGTCATTTCTTATGTAGTCGATTTTATTGTTTTTACCTACCAACTTCGATATTTTCATGGATTTCTGCCTAGTAAAGCTGCATTTGGGCACACAAGGCAACAAGTATATACCATAGAGAAAAGCCAAATTTGTAACTGCCAGTATTACTCATCTTCTACATAGGATTGATGAAATCTTGCTAAATGCTCAGCACACTGAAGACAGCTCTTAGTTTTTGCAAATTTTAGTTTCTACATTTAGAATGTAAGAACTCATTTAATGAGACCTAAGTAAATTACCTATCTTGTTTCACATATTTATTTTTGTCTTCCCATTTAAAAGAATATTTTTAGTAGATGCAGAAATTTGTTTTACTGCTAAAGCAGATAGAATTGGATTTTTACGCTGATTTCTAGTGAACTGATGCCAGAAATGTAATTATTTTAGTATGAGGTCAGAAAAAGAAAATCACTAGTGATAAGCGGCCCCAATAGGCTACAAGAAAAAGTAACTAGAACCTTCAATTAATCTAGAGTGTATTCTGGAAATAGTACAGCTTAAGTGTACCCTCTAATGCTAATATTCACTGATGACTGATGCTCTGAATAATGGTCCAGAGTCTACAACAAAATCCTAATGATCTACCAGCAAATATATACTGTGTGCTGGCTCCATGTCCAAAATTATTTTGAAGCACCATATGCTGCATACTTCCACCTGTGTAAAATGTAAAGCCAAAAATACTGTGGGCAGGGGAGAGAGTTGGGAGGCTATGAGGAAGGTTATGCACTAACAGAGTTCAGAAACATCATGGATGATAAAGCCTGATACACAAATGGTCTTTTTATATAATTATAAAATAAGATTAATCCAAATACCTCTCTCTGCCTCTAGGCTAGCCAACTAAGATTCTCTTGTAATGCCTATTGCCATTGATAGTTTCTCTTGATATGTTCACTAAAATAACTATCATTACTAAAGAGATAATAACATTAAACACTCATTAAGTGGTGTCTGTGTGCCAAGCAAGTGCTAAGAGATTTGCAACTATCCTCTCAACTTAGTGCCCATGAAAAACTTATGAGCAGATGCTATTCCTTTCCCTGTCTTGTGGTGAGGAAGTTGGGGATCAGAGAGGTTGGGTGAATTGTCCAAGGACACATTATATAGAGGGCACAGTCAGAATTTGAACTCAGGTTTGTCTGGCACCACAGGAAAGGGACTTGAACTCATTTCAATTGCAAGTTAAACCAATGATGGAGAGATCTGTCTGAGATGACATGACAGAGGGGATTTAGCAGATTCACCCAGCAGGCTGTGATTTACCATTTGATGACTGCCACAATGGGATCTCCTCTTTGCACTTCATTAACCCAGTCCTTGTACTTAGCAATTCAACAAATGCTTATTGAATTACTGACAAAAACCTGTTATGATATTGCCTTAAAATGATATTTCATTCAAATAACAAAGACTCAAATTGATACTAAACACCCTAGTATGCTAAAAGCTCCAAATATCTGGGCAAGTCTTTCCTATACTGAATAATTTTATTTAAGAAAACAAATCTCACATCTCCATTGAAAAATCAAACTTTGAAAACAAAGAGAAAAACTCTGATTTTGAATAAACATAGATTTCTTGAAATGTTTGCCAATGTAGGGAGCAAGGCAATTTAAGTAAACAGAGTATAAACCGGATACTTTTTCTTTTTATAGACAGGTCAATGATTTTCTTCTAGGTCTACGAAGTATACAAACTTGTTTAGCTCCACATTAGCATCTATGAACTGTTTATCAGTATTTGTAAAATATGGTGGAATGATGGTACACATTTCTCAGTAACTTATCAGAGGTGCCGAAGTTCTACTTAGATCAATTATTTGTGGGTTTTTTAAACTACAATTTTGGTTACTATAATTTAATGTCTGGGGTATGATATTAGGAAACATAGTTTTGACTTATTCAGATCAAAATAATGCCATCTGAATTTATTCACTTATAAGATGTAATTATTTTAAGTCTTGGAAAACAGAACGAAAATTGTTGTCAACCACTATTGAGAGAAAGTAAATGTCTAGGTTTATTCATCAAAATTTGCTAACCCACTCTCTGAAGACTGATTTATCATTGAATCTGACTATGGGAACTCATTCTTATCATCATACTGGAAGTAAATAAGCAATTTTAATTTCCATATAATCTCATGTAAGGAGGAGCAAACTGTTCCTGATTAAATAATATTTGCATAAGAATCACAGTTGTAGTTTGCAATTTCAAAACACCATTTTTATGTATTTTCTCCTATTGCTACTTCCAACTCTTTGCAGTTAATTTGCTGACATAAACATTTAATTTCCATAAACATGAAAAGAAAGAGATTTATTTTCAAATATTTGGTAAGCTTTCTTTCTCTACCTACAGGATTAATTCATCTTTTTTAGTAGTCCCTAAGTTAATTATCATCTATACCAATATAACCAAAGGTTGGAAAACTAGATTATATCAACTACTTTGCATAGTTTGCATACAGTGTGTACACATTTTAGAGTACATTTATTGATTTAGCATACTTTTTGCTGCATTTAAATAAGCTTTCTCCATTTTACATTTAAATAAATGGTGTATTACTGTGCATGCTCTAATTGTAATTATTTGGGAAATGATGCAATAAATATTGGTTGGATGAACAAAATAAACTAATATGCCAAAAGACATCAATATATGATTATCTATTGGTAAAACTGTGCTGTTCTTACAAGGAGTCTCTTGCTCCTCATTGAATCTGTTGCTTGCAACTTCCACTGTTTCTTCTTTTTTCATCCTTTTATGAAATTTTTCCTTCCTCTTACACTTTCTTAAACTGCCAAAGGTTGAAACTCCTTTGAAGAGAGAATCAGGTACAAGCTAACTCCCTTTTCTTCACCTTTTACTATTCTTTTCCAGTGACATCCTCCTTGTAGTCACCTTTCCTTTCTTGTGCTTATGGCTCACTACCTCAATAATCCCAAACCAGATTCCTGCAATAACCTTAGCGCTCCTCCTTCATCATGCTCCAACTCCCCTATCTCACTTTGAGGGCTCTTCACAGTCTGGTTTCATCCTACCTTTTGTTTTTTCTTTTCCATTTTATATCTTCTATTGTTAAATGCAACACAGTCCATCCTACCTTTCTGACACTTTTCCAAATCAAATTCTCCTCTAACCATAGCAATAGAAAATATTCACTGAACATTTAAACATCAAACACTGGCAACAGGATAAAGGACAACAATATATAATTTATAAATAGAATAGAGTACAAATAACACCAGTCTCTGACCTCATCTAGCTCTCTCAGGTACTAATGTTATTCCATTTTATAGATGGGGAAATTTAGGCACAGAAAGCTACAATATCTTGTCAGTGATTATATGGATAGTGAACTATGGAGCTAGGACTCGAATTCAGGGACTATTCTCCCAATTATTTTAGTGAATTTCCCCATGAACCATTAAACATAGTCTGTCACATTCTTGTGCTGATGTGCACTGCTCCTGATGTTAATCCTTTTTACTGAAATAGTGTTGTCTCTGTTCAGCCAAATATTACCCATCTTTCAAGGTCTAGCTAGACTGATAGGCCCAAAGATTATACTTAGCCTTCTCCATGAAACTTTATGTCATTTAATCAGATCTAACTGATTTTCCCTTTTAGATGCTTTTGCAGAGCAAATAATCTCTATTACATATCAGCACACAGTTTATTCTTTACTGGTTCAGCTTTAATTAATCTCTCTGAGAAAACTGTAAATCTTAAGGGTGAGGATTATTTCTTGAACTTTTTTCAGATTCTTCAATGACAAGTATATTCTAGGCCCCATATTATATACCAGGTTTAATTTTCTAATTTAATCTTCACTAAAAGTACAGCAGGCAAATGTCATTGTCCTACATTACAGATAAAGTAACTGAGGCATGAAGAGATAAAGGAAGAGAACAAAGTCAAAAGGGTGGGTGGCAGAGCTAAAATTGATCTCTACTTTTTAGTCTCAAATTTTTAAGGGAAGGATCCCATGAAAGTAGAAGGGAGATCAGTTTAGTAAAGAGATAAAGGGGGAGGGAGGAGGGATGGGAAGAGGAGGAAATGCAGAATGAAATTGGCCATATTATGCTATGTGTGAGTGTGTGTGTGTGTGTGTGTATGTGTGTGTGTGTAAATATACCACAGTGAATTTCACTGTTATGTATATCTATAAAGCCCTGAGGATTGAACTCAGGATCACTTAATGACTGAGCCATATCCCTGGCCACTTTTTATATTTTTATTTAGAGACAGGGTCTCCCTAAGTTGTATGCCACTATGTCCAGCAATACTTTTCTTGTAGGGTAAAGTTTTTTGTTCCATTGGTAGGTATCTCTCTAGTCAGATGTGCATGAAATACCTTTACACTCTATAGAAGACAAATCTCACAAGGGCAAGCAAATATTCTCTAACATCTCTTTCAGTAGACTGGAAGATTACAACATTCTAACTGGACACATTTAAAGGTCTGAAAATCATTTTCTGACTACACCTCATTCACATCTTCCATAGACTTTCACACCTTGTGGATGCATAGTTCATGCTTCTCCACCTTGCCTCCTCCCAGCTCTTAAAATGCCTGCAATTGACCTTCACTTCATCAACAACAGCATCTTTCCTAACACACTAAGGGGCACTCACTAAAACTGAGCTTCATCTTGATATTCAACTCTATTCATATTCTTTCATAATATTACAATGATTAATACTACTAATATGTTTGCAACACATGGGCCACAAATCAAGAAGCTAATATTGCAGTTCACTATTTTATTGATCTGTAAATAGACCTACGTAATGACACATAAAAGATAAATGATAAACCCTATTTGAAAATGTATCTTTCATATTCAAATCACTTAGTTGAGCATATACAGAGAAACTTACATGGATATCTGTCCTGTGCTTTCAATGGCACTGGAAGAGGTAATTAAATTCTGGGAAAATGATGAATGAAAGTACAGTCTATAGATACAATTAAAATACGTTCTTTCCTTTTTCCCCCTCTATTACAGGCTTATTTGTAGGGAAATAATGAATGATTGGTAAATACTTGGGTGGTGCTGGGAATTGGTGTAGTGTGAGAGAAAGATTATTTTATTGGCACAAAACAAGTACACCCAAACTCTTAAGTGCTTGCATTTTTCATTGTTTATCCCAGAGGTGCTCCAAGTTTGGGCTATAAACTCCTGGGGGCCCACAAAATCATTTTAAGGTAATTTAAAAAGAAAAAAACTATAAGTAAACAGCAGAACAATCAGTAGAACAGAGGGAAAGAAACGGGGTGAGAGGAAGTCAGGGGAAGGGAAAGTATTGGGAACTCAATTAGATGAAATTATATTCCATACTTTATAATTATGTCAAAATGAATTCTGTTATCAAATATAACTAAAAAGAACCAATAGGAAAAACTACTTTTATAAATTCTTTTGCCTTTCCTCTTTCATTCCTTTTTTTTTTTTTTTTTTTTTTTTTGGAACCAGGGATTGAACTCAGAGACACTTGGCCACTGAGCCACATCCCCAGCCCTATTTTGTATTTTATTTAGAGACAGGGTCTCACTGAGTTGCTTAGGGCCTTGCTAAGTTGCTGAGGCTGGCTTTGAACTCACGATCCTCCTGACTCAGCCTCCCAAGTCGCTTGGATTACAGGCGTGCGCCACCGCGCCCGGCTCCTCTTTCATTCTTATAAGAGTGTACAGTGGAGTTTTCCAAAAGTTACATGATAAATGACATCACATTAGATTAAATACAGAAGCAGGCATGAGAATGAAGCAGTTTTTTTTTTAATTTAACCAGACTTTGAAGAGATTTATAACTCTAATTTTTTCTCTTCTTGCTAATCTTTTTAAAAAAATAGTTACATTTCATAAACAGTGTTATTTATTCTCAATATATAACAGGCTTACTATTGTTATTTTAATTGAATGAATAAACAAATAATTACAAGTCATCTCAGTTTTAATTCTAATATGATAAATGGCAATATAAATAATCTAAAAAAATAAAAGGTATTCAGGGTCCTCAATAATTCTTTAGTATAAATGGCTTCAGAGACCCAATAGTTTATATTTTACTTTGGTGATTTCATTGAATCCAATATATTATAGGCTGAATTGCATAATTAGTTGAGTTCATAAGGGAGTAGGCTGGGCCCTTGCTCTAACATGACTTGTGTCTTCATTAAAAAAACACCACGTGAAAAGGCAGACACACACATAGGGAGAATGTCATGTGAAAACTAAAGTCATGCTGCCACAAGTCAATGAACCAGAAGCTAGGAGAAAGGCTTGGAACAGATCCTGTTCTAGTGTCTTTGCGAGGAATATAGTCCTAATGACAATTTGATTTTGGATTTCTAGCCTCTGGAAGCTTGAGACAGTATATATTTATGGTTGTAAGCCCCTAAGTTTTTGGCATTTTGTTATGGAAACCCTAGCAAACTTGTATATCATAATTTTAATCTTCAAAGAAAAACCATGATTCCGAGGTCTGGCTCAAACATTTTTCCTGAGTTTCATACTCACATAAACAATGAGTTCTTAGAAATTTCCCTTCTCTATAAGGCATCTGGAAACTAAACATGGTCAAAATGTCAAAAATCACTGTAAACCCTCTGACCAAATCTGCTCTATTCCTTAATTTTATTTCTGTGTGCCGCCTTCTCAAATGCCTTCCTCCCTTCATTCCCACATCTTACCAATCATCAGAGACTATTGGTTCTATCTTTCAACCTCCCTTTGTGATAAAATTTTATTTGTCAACTTGGCTGGTCCATGTCGCCCATATATTTGGTCAAACATTATCCTGGATATTTCTGTGAGGGTGTTTTAGATGAAATTAACTTTCAAACTGATGGGCTTTTTTTTTTTTTGGTACTAGGGATTGAACCCAGGGGCACTCCACCACTGAGCCACATCCCCAGCCCTTTTTTGTATTTTATTTAGAGTCAGGGTCTCACTGAGTTGCTTAGGGCCTCACTAAGTTGCTGAGGCTGGCTTTGAATTCGTGAACCTCCTGCCTCAGCCTCCTAAGTGCTGGGATTACAGGCATGCACCACCGTGCCCGGCTCAAACTGGTGGACTTTGAGTCAAACAGATTGCCCTCCATTATGTATATGGACTTCATTCAGTCCCTTAAGACCTGAATAAAACACAAAACAACTAATTTCCTTTGAACAAGAGGGAGTTCTGCAGCAGACAGTCTTCAGACTTGAACTGCAACATTGGCTCTTCCCTGGATCTCCAGCTTGCTGTCCTATCCTGCTGATATTGAACTTGTCAGCCTCCATAATCACAGGAACCAAATCCTCAAAAGAAGTTCCTCTCTCCACTGTCTCTACAGAGCACTTTTATACACCTCTTACTGATCATTTTATTTTAACCTTACTGTCGTCACTGCACTAGTTCAGGTCACCATCACCTCTTGCTTAGGACCATGAGGGTATCCTCAAAACCTCTGCTGTCTCAAACTTTTCCTATTCTGATGCACTTTTTCTGCTTTTGCCCAAATGGTCTAAGAAACCTAAGCTTATCACTTTCCAGTTTATAAACATTCATAGGCTTCCCATAGCTTTCAGGATTAGACCCTTAGCACAGCACAAAAGAAAGCTTACAATCTACCCCCTACTACCTCTTCCAGCCTCTTTTCTCACTACTCCTCCATGCACATAAGGAAACTAACTTTTAGCACTCTTCTATTAACTTCATTACCTTTTAAGTGATAATTTTCTACAAATACACTTTGCCATGCTGGGCTATAATACTTACCTCCTAATTGAGTGACCTTCAGTCAAGACTACTTCTCTTGATCCTAATTATAAGTTAGTTTGCTAAATTACGTTGATACTACACTCTTTACAAAATTCAGCTGTTTATATAGCAACTTTACTTCTCCTCAAATTATGTTACATTTGTTTCATGGATAGAAGAGATAAACTATAGTCAATTTCCAAAAAAATTTATGTATTTTGAAAGTATGAAGAATAAAATTAATGGCATAGGTATTATTTTAGAAAATTAGCCATTAAAAGACATTATAGCAGAATACTTGATAGTGATGAATAATTAATCATTTTAAACACTTTAACAGTTAATAATTAACTCTGGTCATAGACTGCCTGGGTTTAAATCTAGGTTCTACCTCTTACTATCTTTGTGACCTTGGGCAATTTCTCTGTGTCTCAGTTTCCTTCCTATCTATCTATCTATCTATCTATCTATCTATCTATCTATCTACCTACCTACCTATCTATCTATCTATGGCACCAGGGATGGAAACTAAAGGTGCTCTACCACATCCACAGCCCTTTTATTTCTTTTTTATTTTGAGACAGGATCTCACTAGGTTGCTTACACCCTCACTAAGTTGCTGAGACTGTCTTGGAACCTGCAATCCTCCTGCTTCAGCCTCCCGAACCACTGTGATTATAGGTGGCATCTACCTATACTGGTTCCTTATTTTTAAATGAAGTAGTAGCGTTTTTTTCATAGGGTTTTATGAGGACTAAATGGATTTAGAAATGTGAAATGCATAAAATGGTTCTTGGTACATAGTATATGCTATATGACAGTTGTTATTTTTGATAGTGGCAAGGATAAGTGTATTATCCTTGGTTATATGGCCAAACTACTTGGATTCTATTTCAATGCTAATATTTCCTATTTTTGTGACTTTGGGCAAGTTCTTTAATTTCTATGAGCCTCAGTTTCCTATCTGTAAAAATAAGATAATCATAGCACCTACCTCATTCATATGTAAGAATTGACTTAAAAGTATTAAAATAGTGCCTGGTACCTGGCTGATATTATACAGTGCTTAAAGTTTTCTACTACTGTTATCATCAATGATAAATGGTCCAATATTAATCATACTACCTATTATCTTGTTCAGATTTTGTTTTTTTTTTTTTTTTTGAATTTCCCTCCTGTAAGTGAATAATGCATTTCTCTGACTCCTACCAAATTATAAGACACAGTGATCCACTGAAATGATTTTTTATTTTTTTTATTGAACACAAATGGAGTACAGCTATTGTTTCACTGGTTGTACACAAAGTAGAGTCACACCATCTGTGCGTTCATGCATTTACACAGGGCAATGGTATCTGTCATACACTCTGTTAATTAATAACAGATTTTGTTTTGTTTGAAATTCTCTAAGCCTCAGGTGGTGAAGGCTAGGCTCTTCCATTCTTAAATTTTCAGAGTGCAGATACCTGGCTACCGATCCCTTTCTTCTTTTTCCCTCTTTTTAAAAACTAAACCAAATCAAAGAACCCACATCTTATATATGGTCATTCTTCCTAAGCAAGACAATGACTTACTTGACACTAATGTGGATGGACCAGCATCTTGTACTTAGGCTCAGAGCTGAACAAGATGCTCTGCTATTTTTTTCAACTTGTAATAGTGCTGTCAATATCTATTATGACTTGAAGTGTTCAAGCCCTCAAGGAAGACTGTTGTAACTGAACTGCCAACAGATATGTACCAACAAAGTAAAATTAAGGTCTAGGCCACATCTCTCCACACTGTTATTTTCACTTTTCATCTCACTCCCTTCTTCCTTTACCACTGGCTCATCCAGATCATAATATAATAAAATTCATGAGAGAAAGATGATTTCAACAATGTAGCACCTTGCACTAATAAAAAAATCTGAGTGCTCAGTATAGTGGGATAAGTGCTAGAGATAGTATCATTTGAGAAATCTGACACAAATAATGTAAACTTTATGTGAATATGGTTGTAATTAAAAAATAAATAATTTAATTATTTTGCACTTTTGGCATCTTTTAAAAATTGGAAATACTTGCATACCTTTGTTTATATCAATGAGCTGTTTCTTTTTCTTCTGGCGTTCCACTTTTTCTTGTTCAGCTTTCTCTTTTGCAAGCTTTGCCCTCCTAGTCTTCTCTTCCATTTCTCTTCTCTTATTGTTTTCTTTTATTGCTTCCTGTAGATATAAACACAATTAAACAAAATCCTTTCCATTAGTTTTATAATGAAGAAGTTGCACAGTTTTAAAATTACACAAATATGCAGAGATGGAAAGTCATTACAGCAGCCTCAAAATTTATGCATGTATTTTTAAGAGTGACAACTAATTAATCTTTAGACAGCTCTTCTTGAAAAAAATTTAGAAATAACTGAGTCTTCAATTGCCACTATCTGGGGTGCAAGAGAATTAGGGACATCAATGTTGCAGATTTAGCAACAATAAAAATGCTTTCTCCATTGTTGAAATACAAAATAGTTTAGATACACGAAAAAAGCTTAATATGGCTCAGCAAGTATTTTATCACTTACTGTACATTTTTTTGTTATCTGCAAAATGGAAATTAAAAGAAAAAAAACTACCTCAAAGAATTTTTCTGAGGAGAAACGAGGATTTTTGTGAGAAGTATTCTAAGCACTTAAAGTACTTAGAGCAGAGTCTAATATAATCAAGAAATTTTAGACTATGATGGTGGTGGTGGTTATGGTGCTAGTGGTAATGATTACATCTAATGATGCAGAGCATGAAACAATCAGCACTGTTATCACAGAAGAGAAATAACTAAGTTCAGTCACTTTTTATGTGCAAAAATATTTTGAAATGTTGAAACATATTTCAACCTATTGTTTATTTTGGTTTTATTTTGGTTAGATTATTTGTGGAATGTCAGTGAGTCAGTACATTTCAGTAGATGGTGTTAGAGAAAGTTGAAGTAAAATCATTGGCTGGAATAATATCAACTTCCTCAGAGTTGAGACAAGTCACTAATGCAGAGACATATCAACTACAAGTTCCTTCCATCAGGTTGTTCTGGTTTTATTTCCTGTTATGATTGATTAGATGTACTTTATAGCATGTACAAACTATTTCGCCCAACTTACTTTGTTCCAGAAACCCTGAAGAAAAAGACTCAATAACAAGAATATATTTACAAGGCTTTGCCTGAAGCAATCTATATTGAATTATTTTTTTTCTTCATGTTAAAAGATACAATAGTTTAAAATATCCCTAAAAAAACTTCCAAAACCTCCTGACTTGTAAGAGTTTATTTTTTCCTACAAAATCTAAATGAGCTGGGGGTGGTCATACACACCTGTAATCCCAGCTACTCAGGAGGCTGAGGCAGGTGGATTGCAAGGTTGAGGTCAGCCTCGGCAACTTAGCAAGACCCTATCTTAAAATAAAAAATATAAAGGATTGGGGATATAGTTCAGTGCTTGCCTAGTATGTGGGAGTCCCTGAAATGATCCCCTGAATTCAATCCCCAGTACTGCAAAAAAGAAAAACAACCACACAAACAAACAAAACACACACACACACACAAAACCTCTAAATGATTTTACCTTTATTGGTATCTTCCCCTTCTATTGCTCTTGTTAGGCTAATATCCCCTAGCAATAGTCCATGAGTACAAAACTATCTGGCTACTGTACACAAACTTGAAGACTACCATTTAAAATAAACTGTAAAACAAGAATCAGAATTTTAGAGCAGCTTCTCAACCCCAGCACTACTGTCATTTTGGGCTGGATAATTATTTGTGTTAGTGGCCATCCTATGCATTGAAATACATTTAGCAGCATCCTTGGCTTCTACCTATGAGATGCCCATTAGCATCTCTTTCAAATATGACAGTCAAAAATGTCTCCAGAGATTGCCAAATATTGCCTGGAGGGGAAAACTGACTAACTTGAGAACTATTAACTTAAGGGATTTTAGAAAGATAATTTATTCACATAAAAATCACATAGTGCCTACTCTGCAGAACCAATCTTCCTTTTACAGTTGTGGAAAATGAGTTCTAAATGAGCTTATATATTTGCCTAAGGTCTCCACATTTATCTAACTACAAGGTTGTGAACAGAACCCTTGTCTTTTCACTCATAGTTTAGTGTCAGTTTTATTCTTTAAGGAAGAAAAGAATGTAGATGTGACACCAAAAGCACAAGCAACCTCCCACCCAAAACAGATAAATAAGACTTTATCCAAATTAAAAGATTTTGGTCATCAAATTATACGGTGAGGAAAGTGAAGAAACAACCCACAGAATGGGAGAAAATATTTGAAAACCATATATCTAATAAGAATATAGAAGCTGGGCACAGTGACAGATGCCTGTAAACCAAGTGGCTCACTCAGGAGACTGAGGCAGGAGGATTGTGAGTTCAAAGTCAGCCTCAGAAACTTAGTAGAGCCTAAGCAGCTCAATGAGACCATGTCTCTAAATAAAATACAAAAAGGGTTGGGGAAGTAGCTCAATGGATATGCACTCCTTAGGTTCAAATTAGAAGAAAGGAAGGGAGGGAGGGAAGGAGGGAGGAGGGAAGAAAGGAAGGAAGGAAGGAAGAAAAAAGAATATATAAAGAACACTTCAAAGGGGAATGAAGGGAAGGGAAGGGGGACAGGGATAGAAAAAACAGTGGAATGAATCTGACATTACTTTCCTATGTATATACATGAATACACCATGGTGAATCTCCAGATCATGTACAACTACAAGAGTGGAATTCTAATTAGAATTAGATGTACTCTATGTTTGTATAAACATGACAAAGTATACTCTATTGACATGTATAACTAAAATGTATTATTTATTATTTATTTATTTTTTAAATTTTGATTCATTGAACACAAATGGAGTACAGCTATTGTTTCTCTGGTTGTACACAAAGTAGAGTCACACCATCTGTGCATTCATACATGTACACAGGGCAATGATGTCTGTCACACATTCTGTAAATATTCTTACCCCCCCACCCCGACCCCACCCCTCCCTTCTCTCTATGCTATCTATCGTTCTTCCATTCTTGCCCCCCTTCCACCGTGCATTATGCATCATCATTCACTTATCAGAGAGATCTTTCAGCCTTTGGATTAAAACGAATTTTTTAAAAGTAAAAATAAATAAATAAATAAAGGACTTGTACAACTCAATAAAATGGCAATTCAATAAAAATGTGCAAGGGATATTTATAGATATTTCTTAAAAAACATATACATATGGGTAATAAGTATATGAAAAGATGTTCAACATCATTAATCACCACGGAAGTATAAATCACAATCACATTGAATGGGCTGGAAGCTCAGTGGTAGGGCATTTGCCTAATATGCACAAGGCCCTGAATTCAATACCCAATGCCACCAAAAATGAAAATTAAAAAAAAAACTATATTGAGGTACTACTTCATATCCACTATGATGGCTATAATAATTTAAAAAAGAACAAAACATATAACAAATCAGGATGTGGAGAAACTGGAACATTTGTGAATTACTCCTGTGAATGTAAAATGGTGGCCCTTTTAGAAAATTGGAAATTCCTCAAATTGCTAAGCAAAATAGTGGGTGGCAGAACCTGGTCTGTTGGGATCCCCAGAGTTAGGCCTCCCAGCCTATGACTCCAGGTACAGGAACCATTATTCCTAATAACAAACTCAAATGTTTACCAACTAATGAATGCATAAACAAAATGTAGTACATATCCATACGATGGAATATTATTATTCAATAAAAACAATTAATTACCGATTCATGATAAAATTATAGAAGAACCTCAAAATTATTATGATACATAATTAATTAAGATGCCAGGCATAAAAGGTCACATATTGTGTGATTCGATTTATATATAATGTACAGAATAGGCAAATCCATTCAGACAGAAAGTGGGTGCATGGTTGTGAGGAGGTGGAGGAGGGGTTTCTCCCCGGGGGTGATGAAATTGTTCTGGAATGAGATAGTGGTGATGGTTGCACAACCTTGTGAATATACTAAGAACTATAGAACTGTATAATTAAAATGAAGAATTTTATGATATGTAAATTACATTTAAAATTAACATTGAAAATTTTAAAAATAGAGAAAGACAGGATTGAAATAAAATCACAACTCAAGAAAAAAGAAGATAATGTGAAAAGTCATCATGTATTAGCTCTGATGCTAATAAGCTGTATGATTTTCAGTCAGTAACATGAGAAGAGGCAAGCAGTAAAGGAGAGAAAGAAGGTTAATGTTCATGTACATGTTATTACCTGTTAAAACTCTGATGTGCTAAACAATCACCAAGATCTGGGTGGACTCTTGTATTTTTTTTTTATTAAGCAGGCTTTATTTAAAAGTAGTAATACAAACTTCTCCCGAGTGGGAGAAGGGGGGCCATGGCTGATGTTCTGGAATCCCCGAGAAGTGAGCACACCCTCCATCTTTTACAGGTTAGGGTCTTCTTTTATTCTGCCCCTTCCTCTGACCCTTATCTCTCCTGGACTCTTGTATTAATAATCTAATGGGGTGTTTTAGCTATACACTACTGTCATTAGGGATCCTCACTACAAGTTCATTGCAATGGAGGGAAAAGATCTCGACTATTATCTTGCATTTGTATTTCTATCTTTGGTAATCTGAAATATATATTTGGTCTTCCCAGTTTCCTGGCAAACAACTCCTAAAATCCTTGGAATCTCCAAAGTAATAGTGTCTTTTTGTATGCTAATAAGTTTACAAGTGGCTGGTAGCCTCTTCAGAGCTTCTGGAAAGACAAAGATAAGATTAGAATATTGGAATTTTCAAACTCAAACTCCAATATCCAGGGAGGGAAAAGGCACTGAAGGTTAAAATGATCACCAATGGACAAAACTTTAATCAATCATGCCTTTGAAATGAAGCCTCCATAAAACCCCAGAAGGACAGGGTTCTGAGAGCTTGCAGACCAACAAACATGTAAGGGTTTTCAGCAAGATGAACAGGAACATGACTGTGCTCAGAGGGTGGTGTATCCTCCCATGGAAACAACTCTGGGATAGAAGTTTCTGAAATTGGGATACTTCTAGACCTGGCCCTATGTAACTCTTGATCTGGGTCTTTATTGTATCCTTTAAATTGTTCATAGTAAACTGGTAAACATGTTTTCCTGAGTCCTGTGAGCCTCTCTAGCATATTAATTGAAGCTAAAGCAGGGGCATGGGGTCATCATAACCCTGCTTTATAAGCAGTTTGCACAGGTCAAACAAACCCAGGCTTGGGCCTGGTATCCGAAGTGGGAAGAGAAGCAGTCTTGGGGACTGAGCCATTAACCTTTGGGATCTGACAGCTATAGTGCCTGAGTTGACTTGGATTAGAGCACACCCAGCTGGTATCAAGGCTACAGAACTGCTTGCAGGTCAGAAGAAACCTCCACATGTTTTGCAGTCACCGAAGTCTTCCTTGTTGATTATTGTGGTAGAAAAGCAGAGGGAAAACAAGTTTTTCACTCGCATCTTTATTCTGATAATAAGTTACTCTTTCATGGTAATCTATTGTGTGCCAGGTGTTTCAAAAATATAACTTCTATAGCTATATAAATAAAAACTTGTCAAGTGGGTATGCTCTCCCTTTACAGATGATGACAATAGCTTTAGGTAGGTTAAGTGACATGCCCATGGCCACACATGTACTTACATATCACAACCATCTAGAGTTGTTTGGCATTCACATCTGTAGTCATTTACACTACACCATGATGCCTCTCAAGTAGAGATACCAGAAAAATTGTAGGATGCTTGGTTAAATTTGAATTTCAGAAAAATCGTGGTATTTTTTTTTTTTGGTATAAGTATGCCCTATACAATAATTGGGATATGCTTCTACAAAAATTCATATAATATTTAGGAAGCTTTGATACTAAAAGTTATTCATCGTTTAAAATTCAACTTTAAATGGGTATCCTCTATTTTCTTTTTTTTTACACTGTAATAATAATAAAAAAGTTTATTATTACCCAAGTGTCCAACAATAGGGAGAATAGGGAGATTGTTAAATGATGATACTTATTTATACCAGGCTATTAAGAATTAGTTCTATTATGCTATAAAGATAACATAGCATCTAAAATATTTTAAAATATGCTGTTAAGTGATAAAGTATTTAAAAAACTGAAAAATAGCAATGCATTGATAAAGTTTACAGAAGTAATTTATGAATTTTTCTAATTTTTACAAATAAGAATATATTACTTTTAACAGTACACAGTCACACATACACTAAACAAATGAGTATGTCATTGAGCTGAGGGCATCCTCTACTTTCAACTGATGAATCTGACAGTCCTATTCTCAAGACTTTATTTTTATAAGCATCATTTGATAAACTAAGACCATCTAATGAAGGCAATAGAAATGACTGCCCTAAAACATTCAAATCCAAGCCATATTTTGAGAACATAATTTTTGATATAGATTATCACTAGGTATTATGTTGAACTTGAGTCATAAACTCGAGTCGTGCTATTTCTATAACATTCTCCATAAACTCCTTTCAAAATTGTTTTTGAAAATATGATAATAAAACTAAAAACACCAGTTTACATAAAAGTCAAAAGTTACACAATCTGGAGTAGAAGAAAAGAAGGCACTATCTAATGTTAAAGAATCTCTAGTGGAGAAATCTGGCATATGTAAATAGATTAAATTTCTGTATAAGAGGGAGGCTTGAAAAGGACACTACTAAATCAACATAAATGAAGATCTAAAAAAGGATGAAAGAGACCAAGTACAGGTTCATCATTTTACACCTTAAGTGTCTCAGAAATAGATTTAACTACAAAACAATCAAACAATTTGTAATGGCATTTGTAATCCTAAAGAGGCCAAATCAGAAGAGAAAAATAATTTATGTAGTTTCACATTAATGAATGCAAATGAAAACGTCTACAAAGGCATGCATTTTTCAAACAACAGAAACTATGGAGTAGAATTCTTGCCTGACAGTCACTAGTTCTGTTTTCACGGAAAGGCTTCATGCTGAGAAGAAATCATAGTCCCCTTTTACTATTAAGTCCAGTTTAGGGAATTAGGGATGGAAAACAAAAGCTTGTTCAATTCCCAATTCTTATGAAAAAATGTAAAACAACAAAGGGGTCTGGGAACTTAGACAGTGGTAGTGAGCTTGCCTAGCATGTGCAAGGCTTGGCTACAAAACAAAAACAAAACAAAAAAAAAGGAAAAAGGGAGTTCTTAAGGATGTTTTCATATCAACAATCTTTACTTTTACTAGAATGAAAAGATAAGATTTTCAAGATTTTGGGATGAGGGATGTGGCTCAGTGGTAGAGCATTTTCCTGGCATTCATGAGGACCCAGCACTACAAAAATAAATAAATAAAACAAAAACAACATATATATGTGCACATATAATTAACATTATAAAAAAGATTTTCAAGATTTTGATTTACTCTCCTAAAAATGTAAAAGCAGATAGAGACATCTTTTGAAGGATTGGATACTGTCTCATTATCTTAATTCTTACCAAACAAAAACCAAATAAAAGAACAAAAACAATAGGAGCAAATTAAAGGTCAAGTTAAAAAAATCCCTATATAATTGACTATGATTAACAACACTTTATTGTTTGTCCAGCTTCTCTAAACATTTTAAAACACCATCTCATGACTACTTAAACATTATTCTCCAGTAAACATCAATCATTAATTCTCAGGGTTGGGAACATCACCAACTGATTAGATTCTGTCATTATTCAGAAAGGTGTTCTGTTAAAAGGAAGCTAATTGAAAAAGCATTTTGGTGGTAACCTTATACAAGATTAGAAAAATGTTTTCAGAAAAGTCTTAGTTTTACTGGCATATCTGTTCTTCAAGTGTCAGTAAGAGCTGAGCATGGAGGCTGAGGCAGGAGGATCTTGAGTTCAAAGCCAGGCTCAGCAAAAGAAAGGCACTAAGCAACTCAGTGAGACCCTGTCTCTAAATAAAATACAAAATAGGGCTGGAGATGTGGCTCAGTGGTCAAGGGTCCCTGAGTTCAATCCCCGGTTCCAAAAAAACCCCAAAACCAAAAACAAACAAACAAACAAACAAAAACCCGCGAGAGTCAGTAGGAAGTACAAAAGGTGCAAAAATATAACTGAAAATCTGTCTCGGATTTACTACGAATATTCACCCATCTAATTTTAAATCTCTCCCTGAAATCTCTATTGCCTTGTTGAAAAGTATGAATAAATTAAAAATCTTATTTCCCTCGTTGTGCATAATTAACACCTGACACCTATGGACCAAAAATGTCATACAGAAAACAAACAAACAAAAAACACCAACATGTAAGTGCTAAATTAAGCTTTAAGAAATGGATGAAATCAATTCCGAAAATTGCAAGCAACTTAGATATTAGCCTCAATTCTTTTTTTTTAAGTTTTCTTTTTTTATTTTGATTCATTGCACATAAGTGGATTACAGCTGTTGTTTCTCTGGTTGTACATAAAATAGACTCACACCATTTGTGTAATCATACATGTTCATAGGGTAATGATGTTTGTCTCATTAGCCTCATTTCTGTCAGGTCTACATGAAGCAAATGTCTTCCAACCTTGTGCTATTTGAATACACAACCATCACCACTGCTACCACATTCCTTATTTCCATTGCTTCCAGGGGCTTTATTATTCCAGTGCTGACCTTACTCAAGTACTGTTACCTTGCTTAAAGCTGAAGGTGTATTTCTGGGACAGAAATGAGGAATAATTAGGAGGATGGATCCTCTAGTCAGACAAATCTAGTTTCCAGTCCAAGCTCCATCACTTATCCTAAAATCTGTGTCACCTTGACCAAGATAGTTACTTCATATTTTTGAGCTCCAGTTACCACATTTGTAGGATGGAGATACGGGTAATTAAATCAAAGGGTTGTTAAACAGAGTAGGTGAAATAATGCTTATTTAAAACATTTAAGACAATACCTGGTGTAGAAGAAATGCTACTTACATGGTAGTGGTGATAAGTATTTATAAAAGAAGCATTTGAAATTTTGAACAGTAAGAATTTGGTAATTGCCCAGATTTGTTTTCAATGGTTTATTCTGCATAATTTCCTTCCCCTCATCTTTAGGAAGTCACAAGGTCATGGTCTATGACTGAAAGTGCACAATCCTGATATAGTCATCCCTCATAAGTATACAAAATGCAATAATGATGATGATGATGATAATGATCCAGCACTAGGTTTTTGCACATGCTAGATATTTGCTCTACCACTGATCTCACTCCCAGTTCTTACACATGATTTTATTTATTTATTTATTTATTTATTTATTTATTTTTGAATCTTTTTTTTTTAATTTACTTATTCATTCATTGAACACAAATGGAGTACAGCTATTGTTTTTCTGGTTGTACACAAAGTAGAGTCACACCATCTGTGCATTCATACATGTACACACGGCAATGGTGTCTGTCACAATTCTGTTATTATTCTTACCCCCCACCCCAACCCCACCCCTCCCTTCCCTCTATGCTATCTATCCTTCCTCCATTCTTGCCACCCTTCCCCCTGCATTATGCATCATCACTCATTTATCAGAGAGACCATTCGGCCTTTGGATTTTTGGGATTGGCTGATCACACTTAGCATAACAGTCTTCAACATCATCTATTTACCTACAAATGCCATAATTTTATTCTTCTTTATGGCTGAATAATACTCCATTGTGTATATATACCATAGTTTCTTTATCCATTCATCTATTGAAGGGCATCTAGGTTGGTTCCACAATCTAGCTATTGTGAATTGAGCAGCTATGAACATTGATGTGGCTGTATTGCTGTAGTAATCTGATTTTAAGTCCTTTGGATATAGGCCAAGGAGTGGGATAGCTGAGTCAAATGGTGGCTCCATTCCAATTTTTCTAAGGAATCTCCACACTGCTTTCCAGAGTGGCTGCACCAAATTGCACTCCCACCAGCAATGTAGGAGTGTACCCTTTTCCCCACATCCTCGCCAACACCTGTTGTTGCCTGTATTGTTAATAAAAGACATTCTAATTGGGGTAAGATGAAATCTTAAGGTGGTTTTGATTTGCATTTCTCTTATAACGAGGGATGTTGAACATTTTTTCATAAATCTGTTGATTGCTTGTAGATCTTCCTCTGTAAAGTGTCTGTTCACTTCCTTGGCCCATTTATTGATTGGGTTATTAGTGTTCTTGGTGTAAAGATTTTTGAGTACTTTGTAGATTCTGGAGATTAGTGCTCTATCTGAAGTGTGTGTAGCAAAGATTTTCTCCCACTCTGAAGGCTCTCTCTTCACATTGCTGATTGTTTCCTTTGCTGAGAAAAAGCTTTTTAGTTTGACTCTATCACAATCATTGATTCCTGCTTTTATTTCTTGTGCTTTGGGAGTCATGTTAAGGAAATCTGGTCCTAGGCCAACGTGATGAAGATTTGGACCTATTTTCTCTTCTATTAGGTGCAGAGTCTCTGGTCTAATTTCTAGGTCCTTCGTAAGTGATGCATCCTCTGAGAGAGAAATGGAAAACTACCTCATTCACAATAACCTTAAATAAAATAAAATACTTGGGAATCAATCTAACAAAAGAAGTGAAAGACCTCCCATGTTCTTGGATAGGAAGAATTAATATTGTCAAAATGGCCATACTTCCAAAAGTGTTATACAAATTCAATGCAATTCCAATTAAAATCCCAATGACAGACCTCATAGAAATAGAGCAAGCAATCATGAAATTCATTTGGAGGAATAAGAGACCCAGAATAGCCAAAACAATTCTAAGCAAGAAGAGCGAAGCAGGGGGTATCACAATACCAGACCTTCAAATATACTACAGAGCAATAGTAACAAAAACAGCATGGTATTGGCACCAAAATAGACAGGTAGATCAATGGTACAGAATAGAGGATACAGAGACAAACCCACATAAATACAGGTATCTCATACTTGACAAAGGAGCCAAAAACATACAATGGAGAAAAGACAGCCTCTTCAACAAATGGTGATGGGAAAACTGGAAATCCATATGCAGCAAAATGAAACTAAACCCATATCTCTCACCCTGTACAATACACATGGTTTTTAACTGTACCATATTATGGGCATCTAAGTTAACTGAATACACACACAGACACATACCTGACTAGAAGCTGAGCATCTCTAGTCTGAAAATCCCAAATCTGAAATGCTCCAAAAGTGAAGCATTTTGAACATCATGTTGTTTCCCCCCAATTTCTGATTTCAAAGCATTTCAGATTTGGGATTTTTAGAACAGGGATGCTCAACCAAGTACATTATATAGGAATATTTCAAAATTCAAAAACTCTGAAATCTGAAACACTTCGGGTCCCAAGCATGTTGGGTAAGGGAACTCAACTTGCATCACTTGACATTCATGAAAGAAAAGAAACAAACAAACTAGAAATCTATTCATTTTCCCTTCCAGGTTTTGAATCCTTCTGGTTTCCTGTGCGGATATACTTGGCAAGGTTTTCATTACAGGATCAGAAGCTGTATGACAGTAGAATCACATAATAATAAAGAATGTAAATTGGAGTTTCCTGGTAAACAAATTGGTAACTCTGGTGCCAGAGGCATATTATGATCATACTGAGGAGTATTTCTTCATTCATCATAGATGCTAGAAGGATTTCCAAATGATACTGAGACAAAATGAGTTGTCTCAAGAAACCTGGCATGTATTATATTGAAAATCTTCTTATAGGCTAAACATGAGTCAATGAGATGTTATTTTTAATAAAATTCAACAAAATGGGTAAAATTCTCTCCACATTTTTTATTTTGATTTCTCTTAGCCTCTGATTCTTATCTTAGCTCTTATTTAATTTGAATTGAAATTTCAGAATTTTTTTAACTTCTTTCCATTTTATGCTAGTTACTTCCAAGTATCAAATTACTTCTTCCAATCACCTCTTTCTAAAATAACATAGAATATTTAAAATTTAAACTACAGAATTCCTGTCATGGGCACTATAAATTTCTATTTTTCCTAGATAAGGATGATGATTCTAGGGCTTCATTTTTTATGTATCTCAGTTATAAGAGTTTTAGAAATTCTGATTTATAATTTTATGCTCAGAGGCAAAATAATGGACTATTTATTTTGTTCATTTGTAGTCAGGACCCAAAATGCAAACATCTAAATAAAATAGCATACCCTAGTGAACACAGGAGGGCTAAGAGGGTTGAGAGAGATGGGTTAAATCCAAGCTGCGCTAGGAACTACTATGCATTATCCCTTTGGGACATCTACTTAATTGTGCTGTTGAAAATACTAGGTGCTGCAAGAAATCAAACATGCACTAGAAAGTGGGTAGGCAAAGCATTTACTTTTGACAGAAGGGCATTCTACAGAATCTGCCTAGCAGGCCTGCCTGGGCAGGCAGTTCACCAGTTAACATACCTAACACAGTGTAGCCTTGCACCCTGATTGGAGGACTCAGGGGTACAATCTATGTGATTGGCTAATTTTAAAATTAGGGTGGGCCAAAGGGAAGGGCTATAATGAAAATGTCTACAATTGGATCCAATTAAGGCTGAATACTATATTCTGAAAATGGACCACCAGACTTTCTTTCTATTTCTCATAGTGTAAGCCTCCTTTTTTGACCTGTGAAATACCTGTACTTCTTAGTGTCGGTTTGTGATTTAATGAGAAATTACATATAAAGCTATTAGCACAGTGATTGGTACAAAAAAAGAATTCAACAAGGGGTGATAGTTATTATTATATTTTTCCACATTTGGACAATACTAAGGTCATATACATTTCAGTGTCTGTTCTCCCATTTCCTCCAGTCTAGGAGCATTCCTGCATATGTTCATGCACACTGAGAAAAGGAAAATAATATTTTTGATATGGAAAACTTGTAAAATAAGGTAAGAATAGGAAGAAACAAAGTGCACACAATCTCTTACCCACAAACTTTGAATAGACAATAGGACTTGCTTTTCTGAGCCATGAGAGAAAAGAAATAGGTAGAATGAAAAAGAGGAAGTTTTAAAATTCTTGATATTAATTCTTGGTATTCCATCTTAAGGAATCTAAAAAAATAAAAAAAATCATAGACTAATTGCCAATTGAGCTACTACAGAAATTCATGTATGGTTTTACTTGAGGTTCAACACATTACTGAATTATAGTATAAACTGAAGGATGACATTTGCAGGGGAAAGGGAACAGATTTGCGGGGGGGGAGTTACTTTTTTTTGTTTAACATCTGGAGTTAGTTCTGTTATGTCCCTGAGAAATGAAGTGTGCAGTCCAAGAAAATGCCATTTGATTTGGAACTTAGGAGTCTGCTTTTATTTCTTTAGTGAGCATTTATCTGAGAATGGAAGATTCACTTAATCTGCCTAAAGGTTTACAGACAGGCCAGGAAAATTAGCCCACACTCAGTCCTCTATCCCAGACCAGACTAAACTTTCTTAACTTTTCCCATCATTCGACATATGAGTCTATTGGCCCTCCTGGAAAACCTTCACTGAGGGATTTCAAGTAGAAGATAAGATGAATGGTAGAAACTTTTTGCTTGTTGATATAGTTCTCATGAAGTCATAACCTTAAGAAGTACTAATGGAAAAGCGGTGTAGATCAATGAAATATGATTATAGTCGCAGTGTTGTTTCTCTGTCCCAAAGGTGTCCTGAGTATGACAATAAGGTAATTCTATAAATGACAGCTTTTCATCATTTTATAAAAAAAGTTGTGTTGTTTTTTAAATTCTCCCTCCTTCTCTTTTACTCTGCTTTATACAGTTACCTAACCCATTCTTTGCTTTAAGTGTTCTGACTGCTAGTGACCCTTCTACAATTTTCTACGATTTGCTTAGGACCGACGTAAAAGAGTTGGTAGAAAACACAGATTCCCAAGGTATGTTACCACTAACTGATGTGTAACTGAGGCTGAGGTCCTTATTTGTTAGTTTAAGTGGGGAAAATCCTAATGAATACCAAAAGCAGTAGTAAGCCAGGACTCATATATTTGTCCAGAGTTTTTCTCCCATGATCACATCAGGTCACAAACAGAAACTATGAGGTTTTTGGCACTTGAATAAGGAATTGAACAGCCAGATGATTAGATGAAAAAAAATCCTACATAACATGGTGGCAAAGATTCATTAGAATTTTCAACTGCAACCGGGGACAAATTAAGGCTTTCCATTAAAGAAAGGAAGGAAACCTACTCTTTAATTAACCTCAAACAACATTAGATATTCCTTTTCTATCGTTTCACTGTGCTTAAAGGGCATCTTGGATTGAGGGAGTCATGACAAATGCTCAGGGCAAAGAATTTTCAGCTGCAGCAACCCGACTCTCAGAGTCAGCCTGTCTGAAAACTTTATCAGCATTATAATACTGCTAAACTTTTTCTTTCCAAGAGATTTCCACTTATTATGGTATAAGTGACCTTTAAAATTCCTCTTATGAAAGATCTCATGAATACTTCATCAGCCAATCAAGTACGATCGCAACAGAGATGTATAACTTTCTTCCTTGCTGGAGTAATTGAAACCTTGATTAGCTTGTCAAGTAGTTAGGTGCCTCAGTAATACACACTGAACAAATATATTGATATTTTTGTTAGATATGGATTAAAGTCATACTTATTAACCTATGTAAATATGGTAAAAATCACAGATGTATTATGGGCTAGAGGTAACCTACTAAACCAAATCAAACAAAAGAAATGTTTCTCTTCTTGTTTCCTAAGATCCTATGTTCCCTCCTTCCTATAGCCGGTATTTCTCCATATCTTGTCTGGGCTATACTTTTCTCTCCTGAACTTTAATTTTCACTTTCCCCTAAAGCTCTGTCCTTGTTTCTACCCTGTTTTGTCTATCACAGAATCCATCTCTTCCTACTCATAGCTGTGGGCAGGGGAGGCCTTAAAATAGTCACAAGGCCTTCCATAATCTTACTTTCTACTACCACTTCTCTGGTTTCATCTCCTCCCTGGTCATTTTGCTCCAGCCCCATTGGTCTCCTTTACTCAGCATGAGCCTTTAAAGTGTATTCCTTCTAGGCCTCAGATACATCCGTCACGTTTCTGTTTCAATGTCTCCTTATCAGTGAGGCCCTCCCTGAATACCTTATACAAAATAACCCCCTAAAAAATTCTTGGCCCCCTTTTCCCTACTGTTGTCTTCATAACATAAAAGATCAAAACCTAGTTAAACTTGATACTCCTCACATTTTCTAAGAATTAGCAGCTGGATCTAGTTGATTTACATAATAACAGTTTTCAGCCTGGGAATTGGCAAAACATTAAATTACCAAGAACATTTCTGCACATAGTTCCCCACCCACCTCATATTTCTTTATTGTGGAAAATCTTAGTGGCCTTGAAAAAAATATTATCCACCTTCGAATGGCAAGTTTTTTCTAATCATCTATGGGTTAGGGTTCACTGACATCTACATTTATTTTCTTAAAAATGCCAATGTGTAGTGTTTCTGAGGCCTGATAGCCCTGACATTTGTCAAACTGATGTAGCTCAATCTTCTGCTGAGAAAATTCATTTGGATAGAGTTTAGTATTTACATAGAGCCCCCAAGGTTAAAAGAAAAGATGCTTTCTAATTTTGAAAATTAAGTCTTTGTTTAGAATGAGAGACTTGTAGGATCCATGAACTACACAGCTTCTCCACTAAGCTTTTGGGTCAAGGCAAAAACCATTTCAGGTTTCGGTGGATGGTTTATATAAAATGTTCCTTGAGATGATTTGTAAAAATGATTCACTTTTAGCAGAGATCTGCTGCAGAGAGGGAACCAGTTGATGTTCTGCACATAGATGTAGCCCTCTTGTATTCAGCACCACCAGCTTTACTGTTCAACCTCCTTAGGAAACAAATAAAAAATTAATCTATCTTTCACATGTGGTACATATCTGGAGATTTGACAGACAAACAGATCTTTGCACACCAGCATGGTCGTGAATAGAATCTCAAAGGTAAATTATTCAAAAGAAGAAGAAAGAAAAAAAGACTGTTATGTGCAAATCTCCTTGGATATTAAACTTGCAGTTGGTTACAAAGCGGTCATGCACTGATAATGAAGGCTGGCTGTGATCCCCAAGGCCTTCTTTTAAAATTTGCCTTACAACTGCAAAAACATGTGATCTGAAGTTGGAAGAAAAACTGTCTCTCCCGTCACAGTCCATTAGAATGCTGAACTATGATTAGCTAGAAGTTAATCTGCAATATGTAGCATGGAAAAGGTTTTCAAATGCTGCAGGTTTCTGCAGACATTTTTCATAGTAGGTATGTGAGTAGCCTTCTTTCCATCTGGGAAAGAAAAACAATTGAGTTCAACATGTCTCTATGGACCTCTATTTGATTAAAATCTATGAAGCACTTTGAGTGACTATAGGAAATTAATCTGTAACCTTTTTTTTGAACCAAAGGAACAAAATGAAATTCTAAAGTGACTGATAACCATAGTTTAATGGGAAAATGTCTGGGGGAGGTATGGGTGGAGGAAATGACAAAACAAGTGCTATGTTACAGGTCTGAGCCCTGAGACCTGAGTTCACTGCCTTAATACTGTCACCATCTTAGAAGATGGAAGAGGGACAGCACAATCAATAAGGGATTTTTTTTTCTTTGACAGTGCTGGGGATGGCACTCCGGGCCTCACACAAGTGCTCTTTCAGTGAGACATAGCCCCAGATGCTCAATAAGGTTTTTTATGAGACCTATTTGGGTGGGGTGATATATGCCCTGGAGACAGATAAGAATGTCAAACTTCCTTGACAAGTAGAATCACAGACTCCCAGAACAGGATGGACTTCAAAAAAATGCTTGCTCTGTTCCTGTCTATAAATAGGGTTCCATGACCTCCCTCAGTAATCTTTTCTGATATTTAATCACTTGTAAAAGGAAATACTTCCTTATGTATCAGGAAAGGATGTCAGTTTTATATGCCTGTATCTTGTCTATTGGCCTCTATAAAAAAGAAACCTGATCAATATCTTTCCTAAAACAATCTTAATGTAGGTATAACTTGTCCCCAGGTATCATTATGGTGTCACAAAAGTAAAGTTAAGGCAACGAAGACAAATTCTTTAGTTTGTGAGATGGGTCAGAGAGGCCCTTGGGAAAATCTGTTTGAACTCCAAATTAAGCCACTCCATGTCACTTTATAGAATAACAGTTTGTCACAGAGATTTCTTTCCATAAATTTAGCAATGCTTTTCTCTTCATCTTCTCTATTTGCTGGACATTATTGTTAAATTACAGACTTCTCCATCCTCACATGCCTTCACCGAAGAGGACAAAGCTAGAAACAATAAGAGATATCTTGTTCAATACCAACTATTTTTCAATACTCTAATTCTCCTAATATATAATCATATGTGAATTGTAACATTCTGAAGTGCAACTCTGAAGTTATAAGACTGGTTTCAATAAATGTGTGAAACCATGAATCCTTTATTTAAATAGCCCCCTTGGGAAGGCATTAACTTTTTTTGGTGAGGACCATTACTCAGTGATTGAAAATCCTATTTTGGAATTGACCTCTGAGTCAAATGAAATCAGTCTCATTATTTTAGATTCACACTAATTTTGACCAGAGATTTTGTTACCTGGTTGGCTCACAGATTTTATTCCTAAAGCTTAGCTCAAGCCAGGTGTCTGTAACATCAGTGACTTGCAAGGCTAGGACAGAAAGATCACAAGTTTGAGACCAGCCTCAAGAACTTAGCGAGCCCCTAAACAACTTAGGGAGAACTGTCTCAAAATTAAAAAGAAAGAAAAAGAAAAATAATTTAGCTCAATATCACTTTTGACTATTTACAAAAGTCAAAATCCATCCTAAAATTGCAAAGATTAAGTATGGCTGGAAAGATCTAAATCATATGTGGCATAACTCTTAAGGAAATAAAAAACATGAGTTCCACCAAAATTTAGGGCAATGTCATTATCTTTCAGTAAAGATAACAAAAAGTATAAAACTCCTTTGATTCTACACATTCCTGATTTGTCTTCTTTAAAAAATAGTCACACCTCATGTACTGCATGATGCATAGTTAATACTGTTCCACTTCAAATTAATCTTTTTCAAGAGAATTTGTGCACATCCTTGTCTATGATAAATGCTTGATGCCCTTAATTTATATTTTACTAATTCCTAACTGAACTCATACACATTCAGTAAAATTCCATTTTCTTCTTTTGTAAATGAATATTAGAAATCTCTTGGACATATTGCCATTTATTTATTCTTTGGATGATGGGAGGTTTAGGGAAAGGAAGAAGAGGCAATGAAGCAATAAAACTAAGAGAAAAGTAGCATGATTAGTGGTTTGTGTCTTCATTGAGATACAAAAGCTATTCATTATCTACCATGTATTATCACAGCCTGTTCTAGTCCCTGGGGGAATCAGCAATAAGCATGACAGGCAAGACTTCTTCACTCATGGCACTTACAGGTCATCCAAAGAAGCACTAGCAGTGTTAGTCTTCGTTTGGTTTATCTCCCAGACTCAACAGGGGCATTATCTTACTGTAGGCTGAAACAGTATTCTAGATGATGATGATGATGATGATGATGATGATGATTTTGGTACCAGGGATTGAACCCACACACACATAACCACTGAGTCACATCCTTAGCCCATTTTAGTTTTTTTATTTTGAAATAGGGTCTCACTAAACTGCTTAGGGCCTCACTAAGTTGCTGAGGCTGGCTTTGAACATGCTATCCTCCTGCCTCAGCTTCCCAAGCTGCTGGGATTACAGATGTGTGCCTCCACGCATGGCTAGATCCTACTTTTTAAAATTATTGTTGGGAAGGAATGTCACATAGGAAGGAATAAACATCTCAGCAAATAAAGAGATATTTCTTTTTCTTGGATATGGGACACTGATTCTTTTTTGGAAGTAAATGAAAATGGCTGTGCTCAATTTGTTTTTTACAAAGCTATCTTGATCACCAGTCAGAATGCTGTATTCTCCCTAAGTAGAAAAGTGGTTGTTTGCTGGTATCTTGTCCTATCTTCCAAATTATTATTATCAATTTTTTTTTGCAGTGTTGGGGATTGAACCCAGGGCTTTGTGCTAGCGAGGCAAGCACTTTACCAACTGAACTATATCCCCAGCCCTTGAGCTATGTCCCCAGCTCTCCAAATTATTGATAGAAAGATGTCTTTCCAGTAATTATGGGGTAGAACCTTTCCCTTTATTGATGATATCTGAACAAACAGGGTCATTTTCATATGTAGAGAAATTATATATACATATATAAAATATATATATATATATATATATATATATATATATATATATATATATATATTTAAATGAATGGAAACCAAACCACACACAAAAGGGCACCCTGATGAAGTACGGAAAAATATGGGAACACAGCACCTAGGGGTTTCAATGGTCCATAAATTAACCCTGATACCAGTGTATAATGTTGCTGGTAAGGGAAATGAAATTTTAAGTAATTAGAAGACAGCAAGGCTACCTTTAAAACTTCTTCCTTAAACTGGAGACACCAAGGGAGGACTGCTTCAGTAACCACCACTACAAAACGTACTCATCCTTTCTTATCTCAAATGTTAATAAATCTGTTGCACATTTAACATGCACTCAGATATCTGCATATTTCCATTATGCACATTTGCTTCAGCCTGGCTTAGTTTTACAGCCTCTAAAAGGGCAGGCTCTGTGTTGGTTTAGTTTGCTTCAGGAGTGGTATTCTATTCAGATAAGTCGTTTTAACTGTAAGCTTAACAGAGTACCTAATACAAAGGAAGCATATAATAACTATTTCTTAATGAAGACAGTGCTGATTAATTAAGTGTAAATACTAGCCCAGCACATATATGTGATAACAACATTTTTACTAGGATTTTTCCTCTTTGCTAGTTTGGCTTTTTGAAGAGCTATGCTTCATTTGTGGGCTGAACAACTCTAAGGGCAGAGGGAGATTCACTTACAAATTCAGGTCTCACAACTCTGGATCTTTCCCTGGTTAAGGAATTGGTACAAAATTGAAAAAAAAGTCTGATGAAGAATAAGAGAGGAGCTAGAAGTTTGGGAAATGCCAAGCCATGAACAAAAGATGGATAATTAATCTCAAGGAAAACTGGATTAAGGGATAGAACTATATCTATGGACCTGAAGTGAATATTTAAAGGGCAAGGTTTACGCCGGGCGTGGTGGCGCACGCCTGCAATCCAAGCGACTTGGGAGGCTGAGTCAGGAGGATCACGAGTTCAAAGCCAGCCTCAGCAACTTAGCGAGGCCCTAAGCAACTCAGTGAGACCCTGTCTCTAAATAAAATACAAAATAGGGCTGGGGATGTGGCTCAGTGGCCGAGTGTCCCTGAGTTCAATTCCTGGTTCCAAAACAAAACAAAACAAAACAAAACAAGGTTTATCAGATATCTTCCAGATTTCCACAAGTCAGAATAATAGGGCTTGTGTTTATATTTGAAGAAACTCTGAGAATTGAAAGAATATAAAGGTAAGGATGGCAAAGCAATGAAGCCAAGTCCAATTAATAAGTGGGTATCTCTAGAAAATTATTTGAAAGATTAGCTAGTTAGCTATTGAAGGGTTAGAGAAAATATGCCAGAAGCCTGAGTTTTGAGATAAACCCTCGAGAATGCCTAAGTTTCTATTCTAGGATAATCTGGTTCCATAGGTATACATGTCTGAGTTATTCTTTTATAAAACAAGAAAAATAAAATGAATATACATGTCTCACTTTGACACCTTGAATCTTGGGTTTGCTACAGCAGAGAGTTGATCTGTGAAAATATCTGAAAACAATATAGTGTGGATCATTTCAAAATTGGGTTTGAATGAGACAGAGGTCAGAATCAGAGGTATTCTACTTTAAAATTCTCTTTTCTAAACTAGAAATAATAAGGGCACCATTATATACTAGTGATTGCATTCTGGGAAGCAAGCCATTCCATCTGTATATGCAAACTCTAGCTACATTCCACAATGTAAAACACATCTCACTTGTGATTATATCCTAGATGATGACCTAGATTTGGCCAAATACCGCTTACTTACTGATGGGAATATCCCTTTTTTACTATGCTAATGATCTACTGCCCTCTCCTTTACCTCCTCCTCTCTGGGTAATATGCCCTTATTTATAGAGGAGTATTCTGGTCTCATCATGAATCTTTTGCTTCTTGCCTTATTTATTGGTATAAGGGGATTTTGCCATTAGGCTTGACATATTGGACAAATAACTTACACAAGGATTTAGGGAGTTTATAGACACACTAGATTTTATTGCCTGTACAAACTTTGCAATAATAGACGTCATATTTTAGACTTGACTTCTTTCAATGTGAACTTCTGTATAAAGACTGTTTGACTCATGGATACTTTGGTACAATGAAATCTCAATGTTACTTTCTGCATATTGTATGTTTATATTAAGCATTCATGAAGGTAAAACAGGACACTCTTTGTTACACCTAAGCAATTTAGTATGAGTAGATTTTATCCCACAAACTTATGACTATTTCAGTTCTTGTAAAGTACCAACTCCCCAAAAAGAGAGAAGTTAATTTTTTTCTTCTCTTCAAAGGGTCTTTGAAGATGGCAAGACCTAGAGAGAGTAGAAAGATCAGGTATATGTTTGAAGAATAGTCCTCCTGTAATGATTTTTATCATAAAGAGAAAAAAAACCTAGAGACACAAGCAGGTGAGTTGCTGGCTAAGGATAAATAATGAATTTTTAAAGGGTCATAGTTGGTCATATATTAATAGGAAATCACAATGTGACACTGACAGAGAAGAGGTTTCATACGAGAATGTACAAACAAAATGGAGTAAATTAGGATACTTCCTATGGTTATTGTTAGCTCTGCTCAAGTGTCACACCTAGAAAAGACTGTTCACTTTGGGGTTTTACAACTTATGAGCAAAGGGGGTAAAAGTAGATAAGTTTAAGTATTTCACCCAAATAATTGCTGAATCAATGTTGATGCAGAATAAAAGGAGTCATTGAGATAATGACAGGTTTGGGAAAACTGGCAGAGAAGGAAAAAAGGAAAGAGAAAAAGCAAACAGAGGGTTTTGAAGCAATAATCCAAAAGTCCATTTATTATTAGATTTCTAGTACAGGGGCAGCATGACTACCAATTACAAACATGGTTACCAATCAACAAATATTTGCTGGTTACTTCTATATGCCATACACTCTGCTGTCTAATAGAAATTCAAAGACAAACTAGATACATTTACTCCAGAGTCACTCATGAAATAAAAAAGGAAGGTCTGTACAACACCAATTATAATAAGCAGGGTGTTAAAACAACCATATTCACAAGGGAACATAAGTATACAAAATAGAGAGCAATCAATTCTCCTTTGAGTTGGGGAGAAAGTATTAGGTAAGACATAACAGAGAAAGTTATGGATGTAAATTATTTCACCAAGTGGAAGGGAGATTGCATGTTTGATGGCACTCCAAGCAAAGAATAGTGGTTGAGGGGAGTTAGAATGCCGAAGGATTCCAAATGTTAGTTTAGGCTGTACAGTCAACCATAGGAAGCCACTGAAAGTTTCTGAGATGAGTGTCCAAATGAACCTGTGTTTTAGAAAACAACAGCAACAATTACAAAAAACCAAAAACTTGGCAGTAGCATAGAGAGAATTTGGAAAGTGCTAAGACCAAACACAGGACACCTAAAAAGATTAGTTGTGAGAGATGAAGAATATTGAACTAGGGCAGTTGATATGAGGATGAAGAGAGGATGGATTTGGGAAATATTTTTCAGATAATCAGCATGAATCAGAGATTTAAAAGATGTGAACAATGAGGGAAAAGAAGATAACAAGTTGTGTCATTTACCTAAGAGAATATGGAAGGATGGTGGAAAGAGAAGTAATGGGTTCTATTTTGAATATTCTGAATTTGAGGTAGTTGTGTTGAATCTGGTTAGAGGTATCCAACAGTCAATAAACTTGAGTCTAGAGTCAAAGAACAAGATTAAAACTCAGAAAAGCATAGAAATCAAGAGAACAGACAAAAACTATCCAGGAAAAATTATGTAGGCTCAAAGATGGAGACTTAGGTAGGTTTCAGTATAAGACTGAGGGAAGGGGATCCAAACAAACAGATTGAGAAGATATTTCTATGGAAAAAATCAAATAGAACAAATACTGCCCTTATGAAAAAAGATTATTATAATGGTCAAGCTGTATATGTCTTTTATGATAGGCAATGTGTGTGTGGGAGATATGTAGTATAAAGCAATTATTGTGTATCTATAATTATATGTGCACTAAGTGTCTTTTGTCTCCATGAATGAATAAGTGACATTAGGACTATGAGTTGCACATGACTTGTCTCATATATTAAGTCTGGGGCCAACCCCCTGTAATCATCCTGCATAATACACAAGATGAGTACAGAACTTTTGCCTAAGGGGCAGTATATAAAAAACTCAGCGTCACATGGGAAAGAGAAGGGAAATCAACAACCGAGCTGATACCACAACTGGAACAATGAAATACTGTTTCCATCTTCTAAAAAGTGATCTCCCCTCTTAAGAAGGAACAGCATTTGATAGTTAAAACTCAAGAAACTGTGGTTGGGCATGGTAGCACATGCCTGTAATCCCAGCAACTCAAGAGGCTGAGGCAGGAGGATTGCAAGTTTGAGGCCAGCCTCAGTAATTTAGTGAGGTCCTAAGCAACTTAGCAAGACCCTATCTGAAAAAGTGAAGAGAACTGGGGATGTGGCCCTGTGATGAAGTGTCCCTGGGTTCAATCCCTGGTTCCAAAAACAAAACAAAACAAAACAAAAAAACCTCATGAAACTATTGCTGGTTTCAATGATTTCCCTATCAGAATTTTACCTCAATACTCTTTTTCACATGTCCTACATTAAGGGTCAGCAAACTTTTCAGTAAAGGGTCAAATGATTAATATTTTTAGTTTTAGAGGTCATATGGACTCTGTCTCAACTACTCAGCACTCCCATCATAGTTTGAAAGCAACCACAGATAACAGAAAATAACAAATGAGCTGGCTCCATACAACTTCATTTACAAAAAGAGAGGATGACTGGATTTGATCTCAGGATCTTGGGTGGCCCATTACCTGACCTATTTGAATGAAGAAGCCATTCCCAGAAATATGCCAAGTTGAAAAACAAAGACAATAAAGCTGGATTATGAGACTACAACAGGTTGAATTGGTTTTTTAATGGGCGAGGGGAATCCTAGACCCTGAGAGATTAGATACATAGCTGATATTCTTTCAGCAGTAGAAGAAAGCCTGCCTTTCTCCAAGTATTTCCTCCATCAGCTAGCTGAGCTGCAAGAAGTTCTTGACAGAATTGCTCTGCTGCATTAAAGCATTGTCCTGAATTTAAAGGGCATGTATGTAATACAGAATGAGTGACACATTAGTACTGCATTAGTTTATCAGATCAACTAGCTGACAGTTGGCAGTGAACAAGGACCAGGGGGAAGGAATCCAAGATGAACTAAATGTCTTTGTAAGTTCCTTATAATTTTTCATACTTTTGGCACTAAAAATATGCTTTTACTCCACTACATGCTTTGCTATACATCTCATCTTTTGTCAGAGCTTCCTGTCGAGAAATCCATTTGAGGATGTTAATGTCTATCTTCCTAAATAAGATATCTGGGTTACCTTGTAGAAGAAATAGGCACTGAAATTGAATTGGTATTTTTAAAATTAGTATTTTTACTAGCAAAAACACTGTTCTGATATATTTTCTCCTAAAAAAGGAAAGGCTTTAACATGCTTAATTAACAGAGACAAGAACCATAGATTTAGAAACGGCATTGGGAAAAGGACAGATGTCTTCTCATGAGTTTCCTCTTCCAAGTTTTGAACTTGACCTGTATCTAAAAGTAGGCAGTGTGCCACACTCCTAGGCAAAGTTCTTTATTTGCATATCCTACATATTACAGAAGATAATGTTACAATTATTTAACTGATATGATAGAGCCCTTGGCAAGACTCTTCCTCTCATGTGGGATAGAATTCATTTTTATTTCTTCTATACCACATAAGGATACACAGCTGATGGAAATCATCCAAATATAACCAGTGGAGTCTTCTAAACTGGAAAACTCTGCATTTAAGGACAAATTTATAATGTCAAAATTTAAATCTTAGTTTAAAATACTGATTGTACAATAGATCTTTGTAACTAATTTTGAAACCTTCCAGTCATTATCATTTGGCCATTCCATTTGACATGGTTTCCTCTTTCTTAGCACTTATATTTTAACATATAGAATAATTTTCCTAATAATTATGTCTATAGTTTATTATCTCACTCTGCCTCATTACAACTCAGGCAACACAAGGGTAGAGCTTTTTGTCTGTTTTAATTTACTGAAGTAAGTTAAAGATACCATGTCAGTGACTGGAATAGTATCCTGTCATTTAGTGGGCACTCAATAAATAATTGTTGAATGAATGTATAAGAAAAAGCAAGAATATACAGTAAACAAGCTAGAAAAGCAGAACTATCCCCTACAAGTATATTCTAGCTAAAGTTAAAACACAAACAGGGAAGTATAGCTTGAAAATGAATAGGTATTTTAGTCAGCTTTTTTGCTGCTGTTGAAAGACCCAACCAGAAAAACTCTAGAGGAGGAAAGGTTTAATTAGGGGCTCACAGTTTCAGAGGTCTCAATCCATAGACAGCAGGCTCCATTCCTCAGGGCTCAAGGAGGCAGGACATCATGGTGGAAGTGAGTCGCAAAGGGAAACAGCTCACATGATGATCAGAAAGCAGAGAGAGAGACTCCACTCTCCAGATGCAAAATATATACCCCATAGCCACACCCTACCTGCCTCCAGATACCATTCAGTTTATCCCATGAGGGATTAATTCACTGATTGGGTTAAGACTCTCACAAACCAATCACCTCTCCTCTGAACCATCTTCCATTGTCTCACACGTGAGCTTTTGGGGGACACCACCTCTACAATATAACATTATATTTTCTATTTACATTCATATTTTTCAAGATAGTTTTAACTACTTAAATAAACACAAATATGCATTTCATAAATAAAACACATTCATTTGTATTTTGCCAGTTTGAAACTGTTGACATGCTGGTCAACAATTTACTTTTGTGCTCTCTCTTTTACAGATACTTTTGGTAGCCTACCCCTGTTTATTCAATGTAAACCTTACTTGCTGGCAAAGACCTGAATTGGTTTGGCTGCTCACTCTGCACAGTCACATGTTCAGGGGAAGGGCCCTATTTTAGACACAGGGGCAAATCACAGTTACTCTAAGATTCTCCTTGACAGTGATGAGTTTAGAGATGAGCATGTGACCTAATTCTAGAAAACAGAATCCCAAGGAAAAAAAGTCACCCAGAAGCTTCTGGAAAAGTTTTTCTCCTCAATACAAAACAGCTTCATGATAGGCAGCTTCATGATCCTCTTCTTTCCTAGATATCATCCTACTTGCATGAGATGCCTGGAATAACTGCAGCCATTTTGTAACAAAGAAACAGAATGGTAACAATGACAAAACAGACATATTTGGAAAGTCTCCTTTCCTAGATGATATCAGTAAGATACTGAATTAACTGCCTCTCTATCACTCTTGTGATATGAGACAGTAAAACCATATTTTAAAGCCAATTTCTGTTAAAATTTCATTTGGCAGCCACAAGCATCCTGATAACACTATGAAAAAGAGCAAACACTGAAACATGCTTGTCTGTTTAAAAGCAAAATTAAACCAATTATTTTCAGACACTTACAAAAATACTTGACCATAATATCTACATATGCAAGTATGTGATTACAGTAATAATTATAAATTAATTTGACCTATTGATTAAATCTTGTTACCTAAAGGGTTACCTAAAACACATTTTGCCTAAGCAATGTTCAAAAGTTATAGAAGTATATTTCTTTGAAAATATTCTAAACTTTTAATATAGTATGAAAAAACATCCACATGATCAGAATATATTATAGAGGCACCATCTTAAATTGAATTTTTATTTATAAATCTATTTTAAATGAAAAAACAAATACTTGGTAAAATATACTTTCTTGCAGATGTCATCTGATGAGGAAGGATGGCTTTTAACACTAAAAATACTTAACATTCAAAATAAACTTTCAACATTGTGAGGGACATCAACTTATATTTCTCATCTAGAGTTTATATTGGTCACTATGGTTATGTTTATGATTATAGCTACGTTTTAAATAATTATCCATTTAGCTCTTTCTTTTTATATTTTAAAATTTTTTCCTTTTTTTTTTTGGTACTGGGAATGGAACCCAGTGCTGCTTTACCACTGAATTACATCCCCAACCCTTTTCATTTTTATTTTTGAGACAGGGTCTCACTAAGTGGCTGAGGCTAACCTTGAACTTGTGATGCTCCTGTCTCAGACTCCCAAGTCATTGGGATTACAGGTATGTGACCAGCTCAGTGTTGGTTTTCTTTGTTTAGCTCTTTTATCACTGTTGTACCTGAGGTTTTCAATTTTGTACTCCCAGATCAAAGACAATTGAGGAAAAAAATATATATATACACACACACATATACACACACACACACATTATTTCAAACTATACTGCCTACAGGATAAATAAGTTTGGCTGTAGTTGGGTGCGATGGAGATGGAGCACACCTGTGATAACAGAGACTGGGGATGCTGAGGCAGGAGGATCACAAGTTCAAGGCCAGTATTAGCAATTTAACAAGGCTCTAAGCAACTTAGAGAAAGACCCTGTCCCAAAAAAGAAAAAAAAGGTGGGGATATAGTTATAGCTACATGGTACATTGGCCCTGGGTTTAATCCCTAAAGAAAAAAAATGAAAAAAGTTTGGCTCTTTTGTACACTATTTATGAAATTTGAAAAATCAACTAAAATGACTCCAACTACACCATTGAGTAATCTGTGAGTTTGAACAAGGAATTTATAAGATTCCTAAAGAATAATCAAATTTGTGCATCTTCAACTTCAAAATGCCAAGATTTCAATGGATGACTTGTCTATTCTCTGGGTTTTTAGGAATACTTTGCATTCTCTGGTCTGCCCAATAGCCCCATGAAGAAAGCCAGAAAATTCTGAATATCATGAAAACAAATGCTTGCAGAAACTGAAATCAAAACTGATACATGAACAAAAATAGTTGTTTCATCATTAAGATTATCACATGTTTCAGGTCTTAAAAAAAAAGAAAGAAGAAGAGTTTAAGAGATTATATCCCATGATGTTAAAAATTTGATTCAGGAAGAAAATGAGAGGAAATGCAAAAAAAAAAACAAAACCAAAATGCATACACAGATACATTCAAGACACTTGTTCTCATTTTAAATCATAATATTAGTTTTGTTAAGGATTTATGTGATTAATTGCAAACTTTCATGTTATTAACAATTTGCATTCATAAATGGAAAGTCACCCTAGTTGTGGTAAATGATTTTGAAACCAAAGCACACAGCAGAGGCAAATAGCTGGGTGCTAAGGAAATATTAGTATGAATTGGACCAACTAGCCAGTCATCAATTACTAAGGGGCAGTTTGATGAGTGCATTGTCCAAAAAAAAAAAAGAGAAAACAAAATTTCACTAGTCCTTTCACAGGTAGATGGCTTCCAATAGTCATAATTATTAGCATGCTTTCAAGCCAAGGTGTTTATAAAAGGACATCAGGAAATAAGCTAATTAAGATTTTTATTCACAACTGAAGGCATAACCAATGGCATTATGCACTGAATGTTGATGGACATTTCCACATAAGTATAAGCCACCAAATAATTTAGGAACACATTTTCAGAAGACTTTGTTATTATTATTTTAAGATAAACAAATTCACAATCTAAATACATATACCATGCACAGGGAATTGCCTGGCAGGATGTATGCCAAGGTACTCATATTAATTATCTCTTGGTGAAATTTCAGTTAATTTCTTTCTTTTCTATAGCTATATTTTCTAATTTTCCTACAATTTGCAGGCATGAATGATAAGAAAATTTTACAAGCTATATGAATCAGAATATCTTTTAAAGATATAGAAAACATTGATAACTTAGGTAGGGATGTAGGTTAGTGGTAGTGTGCTTGCCTGGCATGCATGAGGGCATGGGTTTTATCCCTAGTACCATATACAAACAAAAAGAAATAAAACAATACAGTGATCAAATCAATAATTGAAATTATTAAAATATTAAATCAATGTGATGAACAGATGTATTATTAATTTACTAGTACAGATTTTTCTTACTGATTTGGATCACTGCATATTATTTTCCAAATAATACCTAAAAAGTGAAATCCTTAGCAGATAACTCTGAAACAGGGTTTCTCAACTTTAGCACTATTAATAGTTTGGGCCAGATATTCCTTTGTTGAGTAGGCCATCCTGTACATTACTGATATTTAGCAGCATCCCTAGCTGTACCCACTAGATGCCAGTAGCACCTCCTCCTTAGTTATATCTCCAGACCTTGCCAGATGTCCATTGGTGAGAACCACTGGTCTAAATTAACACAACAGGAATCAGTCCTTCAGCAGTTGCTTTTGCCCTAGATAATCTGCATTGATTGTCCTATTGTTCAGGACAGCTGTCAGTCAATAAGAAGTAATTGAAGCTTGGTTACTGCTCATCCAAGCATATGGTGGATAACCTTTAGATCATAATAATTAGCTGATAACTGCTTCTCTGGCAATAAAATAGCTGTTTTTCCACTTTGAACTCAGCATGGAACACTAGAAGACAACATATATTTGTTGTCCTAAACATCAAAAT
>JAJEJO010054050.1:10371-55004 GCA_020662805.1 Glaucomys volans
GCACAGATGGTGTGACTCTACTTTGTGTACAACCAGTGAAACAATAGCTGTACTCCATTTGTGTTCAATGAATCAATAAGTAAATAAAACAAAAAAAAAACCAAATTAAAAACTAGAAATAAATCAAAATGATCAGGAAAACAAATCATATCTCAATAATAACCTTGAACATTAATGGCCTAAATTCATCAATCAAAAGACACAGACTGGCAGATTAGATTAAAAACAAGACCCCAAAATATGCTGTCTCCAAGAGACTCACCTCATAGGCAAAGACATCCACAAACTGAAGATGAAAGGATAGAAAAAAACACACCACTAATATGGATTGTGTAAACAAGCAGGAGTTTCTATCCTCATATCAGATAAGGTGGACTTCAATCAAAAGTTAATCAGAAGGGACAAAGAAAGACATTCCATACTGCTTAAGGGAATTATGCATCAACATGACATAACAATTGTAAATATTTATGCACCAAACAATGGAGCATCTATATACCTCAAACAAACCCTTCTCAACCTCAAGAATCAAACAGAGGGCTGGGGATACAGCTCAGTTGGTAGAGTGCTTACCTCAAAAAAAAAAGACCAGAAAACACAACCCAACACAAAAAAAAAAAAAAAAAAAAAAAAAAAGAAATAGATCGTAACACAATAATGCTGGGTGACTTTAACACCCCTCTCTCACTACTGGATAGATCTTCCAAACAAAAACTAAACAAAAAAAACCCTATAGAACTAAATAATACAATTAATAGTTTAGACAACTGACATACAGAGAATATTTCATCCACAATGCCTGAAAACACTTTCTTCTCAGCAGCACGTGGATCCTTCTCTAATATAGAGCGTATGATGTAAGCTATCTCATATGTTGGCATACAATTGTAATAGAACCTTAATATATTTTTAGCATCTGTAGGGTTATTTTGATAGCTCTTTACATTGATATTAAATTTTGTGTTCTTGCTTTTTTATTGATTAGATTTTTTTTAAATCAAATTTTAGCTGTATTATTTCTTCTCCATTTCATATATTTCTGCTCCTATTCTTATTTTTTTTTCCTTCCTACTACTCAATTTGAAAATAATTTGTTATTGTAGCTTCTTTCTGATACAAGTACTTTAAGTTATAAATGCTCATCTGAGTACTGTTTAATCCCAGATATCCTGACATCTTAAGATTGATTGTCGTTTAGTTCAAAGAACACTCTTTATTTACTTTTCTTGTGCTTTCTTCCTTGACCTCAGAGATATTTATAAGTGCACTGCTTAATTTTGAAATAAATAGTTGACGTGGAGGTGGGGTTGTATATATTTTAAAGTAATTGATTTCTAATGTAAGAAATCATGCAGGAAACAGTTTGCATGATTTCAGATTTTAAAAAAGTAATGGAAATGCTTTCATATTGATTGTTTTGGTTACATACATGTCAAAACTGACCAAATTGCATATGTGCATTTTATTATACTTCAATTTTATCTCGATAAAGTTATAGGGGGAAAAGTGAGGTAAATGATTTTAATCATTCCAATATTTTTCTCACCCTTTTTAGAAAAATCATCTATGAAATGTGGTATGCTCCCTTGCACCCTGCTAGCAGAGACTAGGTGACATCCACTATTTTGATTTTGGATGCAATTTCATTTTAGGATCCCTGCTAAAATAGGGAGGAGTATGCAGGCTCACACATTTGAATTAAAAGTAATTTTACTGAGAAAACAGGGCAGAAGTTTTGATTTTTTTGTAGTATCAGATTGGGTAGAAAATAAATGGGACTCATTCGGGACAAAATCCTGATTGAATTCTATTTCTTGGCTTATAAAAATCAGAGCCCAAAACAGAGAAGGAAATGCCCCCAACACTGGCAGAGATTTCAGAAGCATCCCAGTAAGAACAGTTGTAGGAAGAGGCCATGACTGAATTCAGACCCTTATCTCACTTGGGAATGTGATTGCGAGGTTTGCTCTCCAAGTAGATGATACATATAAAACACTCTGGGCAGCGAATATAATAATACTTTCATCGTGGGAAAATTAATTCCATGCATAAAATTCATTGAGTTATACTAAAAATAGTTGGTGCTTTTTTTTTTTTTAATACAAGTAGTAAAGGTTTTCTGAAAGTTCCAGTAACCAGGCCAGGGAATAGGTAGCCCAAGGCTGGTGGACTTCAGCAAAGTTTTAAGTACAGTTCTGCTGCTATCTAGTGTCCAAAAAGGAGCTCAGCCCCTCTAACGGGGAAGAAACACCACATTAAGCATAGGGAGTACCAGGAGGTGTGAATTGACAGGAGCTCTTGAAATTGGGGGGATTCATGGGGGAGATGCAACTGGAGAAGGCGGCAAGGGCCAGCTTCTGAAGGAGTCTTTATCTCACGGTAGGAAAGGGCTTGGGGCAGCAAAGTGACATGATGAGAGGTGTGTGTGAATAATTCAGCAGTGGAAACAGCCCCGGATGGGATCTCTGGATCAGATGCCGAAAGGAGGCAGGGCCTGTTTAGTGCCGTGCAGTTCTGGCGCCACCTGGTGTCTAGCCCCTGCTCAGTGCCTGAATTCTTGGGCCAGACACGTGGAACTGCAGTCCCTCCCTCCCAGAGGGCAGCCGGGATTCCTGGCGGCCTTGTTATTATTTATATCCTGTCTGGAACACAGCCTCCCACATAACGGCGTTCACTTTAAAAATAAATGGAGGCTATTTCTCCACGTGAACCTCTGCATGATAACACTCTCGAAACGCTAGGCGCCCACCCATCCGCTGCTCAGCCGTCTTTAGTGATTCGCGAAGTTGGGCGGGGCCTCACACCGGCCTCAGAGGCAGGCCTCGCTCCTTGTCTTGCTTTTTCAGATGCAACGAGTCTCCAAGGTCGCCCCTGGCAGGTCAAGGCCGCCCCCCCCATCTGTGCTTCTCTCCCTGCCCGAGGGGCACTGTGGGAGGGGACCAGGTTCCAGCGAGTGACAGCAGCGCCATACGCTTAACCTCTTGGACCTCCAAGCCTCACCTTCTACACAGCTGGCACCAGGAGAAGTCGCTATGAGCACGCTGGAACAATGGTCCTCCCAAAATCAAAGTCTCCAAGGCGACATCCCCAGGATCCCAACCCGCCTGAATTCACAGAAGTCCGCAGCATTCCGCGAGAGGGAGGGAATCAGGAAGGCTCCCGCAGCGTCCTCAGCCTCCCTGCATTGCCTCCTGTGCAAGTGGGGAAACTGAGGCCCCGGCGGAGCAGACTCTCAGGTCACATTTCTGCCGGGAATGCAGGGGCTCTGCTCCCCGCGGACCCAGCGACCTCTGAGATTTCCAGACACAGCGCCTCTCCTGGCTCCCTTCGCCTCCTGAGGACGCACCCCTCATGCTTTTGTTCACCTGAGAGGCGCCTCATTCCCGCGCTGAGCTCACCTGGGAGCCCTGGGCCGGCGCGCCTCCCAGGTGCTTCCGCTAGCCCGCCCCGCCCCGCCGGCCGCTGCTCCCAGGGGTTGGTCCCCACTCAGTCCCGCTGGGCTCCGCCCCGCCAGCTCCGCCCATTTGCGGGTCTCCACTTGCTCCCCTAGGCCCTGCTCCACCCTCTGCTCCCAAGGGCTGTCCTCCGCAGGACCAGTCCACCCATCACTTTGGCTCCACGCAGCGCCCCTTGCTAAGCCTGACAGAGGAACAATGCTTCTCACCAAGTAACCCTTCCACACCAGAATGAACGTGGAGAGGAGTCCCTTGCTCAAGGTCACGCGGGTAGAGATGGGAGATGAAGTGGGGAGCCTGCCTTTCTTCTGCTGCCACGTTATGTACCCAAAGCAGGGACTGAAGCCTGCCACTGTGGTCCCTCGAGGTGCTTCTTGTGTGAAACCTCGTGCGCATGAGGTTTCACACAGGAAGAACCCGAGTCTGGACTCCTTATGGCATGCCTGGACTCCAGGATGAGTCTTTAGATTTCTTCAAACTTCTCATCCCACTGTGGGGGGCGGGAGGGAAGGGTACGGAGACCGATAGAGAAAAACATTTACCCGGGTTCCAGAGCAAGTTGGACAGAGCACCACTTGATCTCACTTCTGTCTCCCATTGGCTCTCTAAGGAAGGCCATCACTGAAGGGTTATGGAAGTAATATTCCTGCAAGATAGCCCCAAAGAAAAGTGGAGGAACAATGTAACTCGGGAGGAGGAAGGGGAAACTAGCTGGGGATTACCTCCCTGGTAAATCCTTTCCTAATTAGAGTGGACCCAGGGGCAAAGGGGGCAAGTACTGAATGCTGGACCCTGAACTTTTGACCTTCCCTCTTGGCAAATTAGTTCTAAATGGAGGCACACAAATATTGAAACTCGGGGAAATAATGGATCCCAGAGAAAGTAAAACAAGGGGCAATATTTGAGTACTCATCCCTTTGGATCTGGATTCCGATCTCCCCAGACAACAAAGAGTTTCGACCTTTACCCTCATAACCTACACAACTAGCCCCTAATTGCCCAAACTGCACATGCACGACTTCCAATGATTAAACCATCCCCATTGTACCCTATAAAACAAAAATCCCCGCTGTAACTGGTGGCCATTTTTGAACATGGAAAATGAGCCCCAATGGTGCCCCAGGCCACGAATGAATAAAAGGCTTCTCTGACTCATTGAGGTCTGCATCCTGTTCTTTTATGCTTACACATGGCACACAGGGAAGGTACTAAATCCATAGAGCATTTTGGGTAGTGTCACCCTCTTCACCTTCTAATCACAAGCACAGGTTGTCTCTACCCCCATTTTCTTAGGCATTCTTTAATTTCTCTCAGGTTAGGAGAGGGGAACAATAGCAGGGCAATTTTTCCTAAAGAAGTGTAAGTAAAGTACAGAAACAAATGTAACTTGATATCAAAGCAATCAAAAGCTCAAAAAATGGCTCAGAAATGACACCTCTGGAGGGGGAACTGGATAGACAAGGGTGTGGGGGGTCAGCAAGAGGAAGTGGACTGTTTGAAAGCATACTTAAGAGACAGTGAGATCTGTGCCTCCCACCACTCTTCAGAGCACTGTCCCCAGGCTGGCAAATATCTGAAAGGGCATGCTTTGGAGAGGGTGAAGACTAAGGGCTCTGGATTAGGATCACTAGGAAGGACAGGAGGCTGGGTGCCTCAGGAGCACATCTAAATAAACAAACAGACCTCTCCTCCCACTCAGACCCCAGAGGTCTGGCAACCAGCCCTTCATCCTTGTTCTGGCCAGAAACTGATGGAGTCTTATTTCTTCAGGACTCTCAGAAGCCCCCATAGAAACAGCTAAAGATGTTGAATAGGGGTCCCCAAGGAAATTCCCCAGTTAGATCTTCTGACAGTGAAGCTCAAACTCAAAAAGATCTAAACACAGATCAGAGCTTTTGAACTTTTTTTTCTTTTTAAATTTTTAAAAACTGAGATACAATTTGCTAGCAGTATGATTCAAAGGGGATTGTTTGCAGTTTTGAGTTCAGAAAACACATTTATAAAACTTCCATTAGACTCAAGATAAAGAACATTTCCAGCTCCACAAAATCTGAATAAATTTTTAGTCTCCAATATTTAACATGATCAGGTAATCAAACATTAGCAGGCTTGAAAGGGACAGGGACTATGCAGATATCCTCGGAGACAGAGCATTACCATCATGAAGTAAGCATGCAATACATCTTCCAAAATGCGACAGAGAACCAAAAGATAATTATTGAAATCTTAAATTTGGAGAGCAGAAATTAAAACCCAATGAATAGGCACTCATCACAGAGAAATGAAGATTTTTGTTCTTTTTTTTTGTGTGTGTATATGAACATTGCTATCAACTTTTTGTGTGTGGGGGTGTGTGTGTGTTGCTAAATATAAACTCAAGACTTTCACATGCTAAACAAGAACTCGACCATTGAGCTACATCTCCATCTCTGTCAGCTTTACTTATTTATTGGTACTGGGGTTTGAACACAGGGGTACTCTACCACTGACCTACATCCCAGGCCCTTTCTTTGTATTATATTTAGAGACAGAGCCTCACTGAGTTGCTTAGGGCCTCACTAAGTTGCTGAGGCTGGCCTTGAATTTTTGATCCTCCTGCCTCAGCCTCCTCAGCAGCTGGGATTACAGGCATATGCCACCACACCAGGCTCCTAGAGTTATTTGGAATTAAACAATTTAGGCACTTAAGATTGGGAGCAGTGCCAGGTATGGTGCCCTCCTATAATCCCAGGGACTCAGGAGGCAGAGGCAGGATTGAAAATTCCAAGCTAAGCCAGTCAGGTGGTGCACGCCTGTAATCACAGCTGCTGGGTGGGGGTGTGGCACTGAGGCAGGAGGATCCCAAGTTCAAAGCCACTGTCAGCGACTAAGTGAGGCCCTAAGCAACTTTGGGAGGCCCTGTCTCTAAATAAAAACAAAAGGGCTGGGAATGTGTTTCAGTGTTAAGCACCCCTGGGTTCCATCCCTGTACCAAAAAAGAAAGTCCAAAGACAGCCTCAGCAGCTTAGACCTTGGTTCTGAGAGTTCCCTTCTGTTACCCACCTTGCCAAGAAGCTGTCTTCTAGCATTGGGAGTCCCGTGCTGAGGGGCAGCTCTGTACGCCTCTTTCTTCTTATCCTCCATCTTCCTGCCCATGTTTAACCTTTCTCAATGTTTATTTTAGCTCTGTGTGAGGCTTTTGGAATACCGTTGGTGGGTATTTGCTTAGTGATCTGGAGTACACTGAATGTAGTCCCACTGCATGCACTGCTGTGACTTCATGGGAGGCAGGGTGTCCTTTCTCAAGTCCACCAGCATTTGGGAATTGGCAAGAGATAGGATGTGTGTATGGTGCCCTGGGGTGGAGGGCATCCCAGGAGGACCATGGGCCTAGGCAGAATGAACCCAGTCCTGCCAAAGAACAGGTGATTCAGGTTCCTGGGAGACTGACCCCTTTGGTGTCCACCTGGAGTGGCTGTCCCTGACCTCACAGGCCTTAGCCAGTAGACCAGCAACACAGGATCCAGCACCCTCCAGGTGCTGAACATAGTGCTTCAGGTCTCAAGCTAGGCTGCCTGACCCTGGGAGGGTCTCTAAACCCCATTCAGGGGTTAAGAAAGTACAGAGGCATTGGGTACTAAGGGAAGCTGTGGCCAGGTCAGGCAGTGGGGCTAGTGGGAAGTTCCAGGGTGCCTAAGGCTGGCTGCATTCCAGCATCTAGTAATGGCTCTCTGGTATGTAGTGGAATCCTGTGCATATTGTCCTGGTGGCTCAACCATATCTGAGCTCTCTAGAGGTCATCCTGAAGTTGCTGTGCCTTGACCCACTGGCCCTGGCCCTGGCCCTGCACACACCCCTTCCCCATCATCCTACCCTGGCCCCAGACAGCACTGCCTTGCACTGGTTTGGACCAGGAGAACCAGGTGAGCACAGATGGCAGTTGGCCCATTGAGTCTGAAGGACTCCTGGAGCTGAGGGCCACTGCACTGGACAGGCGGAACCTCCTCAGGCCTGGACACTGTGCTGGGGCCCACAGGACAGTCCTTGTGCCTGGGGCACTGGTGAGGAGGTGCACTCTTGGTAACCTACTGTGTCCCACACTCTCCTGCAGTCTGCTTCTGCTCCCCCCACATTTCACAGGCCCTTCACTTGCCAGCCACTGCATCTGCTTGTGACTTGGGCCCACGTCTGGGGGAACATGACACCCAGAGTCCACCGGGGCCCATGTCTGTGTCTGCCACCCTGCTCTGCCCCAGGCGTGGGGCGGGTTCCCAGCCTGAGGTCTGGAAGTCTCTGTGCTCCCTTGCCATGCTCCAACCAAGTGCCAGGAAGGAACTAGGCCAGACAGGATCTGCCCTTCATGCATATGGCCATGGGCAGCAGCCTCCATGACCCCACTGATTGGTTTGGTGTTGGGGTCTGCTCCCACTCTAGCACCCTCGGTCAGTCTTCCAGGCCACACTGCCCTCTGCAGGGCCACTCAGTTTCAGCTGCAACTACATGTCTGCAGACAATTGATGGGCCTTCCCACTCTCTACCGCCGCTTCCTGAATAGTGTCTCAAGTCCTGCCCGCTAGTCCCCTGTCCTCTACTGGTGCTGCCTGGATGCCCTCCCTGGTACAGGAGCCTACACTCGGGACTGAGCCTGCCAGGCAGGCTAGGAGCACTCCTCCCACTCAGCTGGCACTGAGTGCCTTGTGACCAGAGAGCAAAAGAGGAGGGGGAGGCCCAATCAGGATGGTGCCAAGTCTTCCCACCTGACACACTACACCCCTCCATGGAGTGCCCCCAGGCTGTGACTGGTTCAGGGAGTGGCAGGGACTCAGGAGACATGCCAGAGGATGGTTCGTGGCCTCTGTCCCAGGGGAAGCCTGGGGTTGGGTGAGGCAATGCCAGGACCTTCTCCCTAAGACCTGGTAGAGTGAGTCTTGCCAGGTGCCACCTTTGAACCCCTCCTTCTCCCTCTAAGGTAGTGGACTGACCCTCATTCCTTCCCTCAGCTTGTTGGACTCAGCTCACTAAGGCCTAGTGGGAAACAGTGCTGACCACCAGTCCCTTCCGCCCAGGCATGGGGCCTTTGTGGTCTTCCTGGTAGACAGACCAGCACATCCAGGAGCCCTGTGATCCCCAGCTGGGGGAACCAACCTGGTCATCCACATTTCAGAGGCTGGTGGCATGCTCTCCTGAACATCATCCACTGCGGAGAAAGTTCCTGCCTTCAATTTTTTCTAGTCATAATTTTGTGTCCTGGGACACATGAGGACACCTGTGGAATGTGGTACAGGTTAGGCTGAAGGCTATAGCTGGGATTTTTGTCTAAATTTAGGTAAGGAGATGAAGGTCTGGCTAGAACCATCCGGTGAGGCCCAGAGAACTTCTGGTCACTCCATGGTCCCTCCTGGAACCTAATCTTCTGAGGTGCCTGTGTGGATTTCTTTTCCCAATTTTCCCTGTGGAGAAATGTGGAGGCCCCTGAGACTTTGGTAGTTTGGATGGGTGTCACCAGGCTCACTTCAGCTCCCAAGGAGCCTGAGCCCCTTCAGTGACCTTCTTCATTATCCCAGGAGCCCGGGGTCTGATTATCCCAGGAGCCCGGGGTCTGAGTTGGGGTAGCATCTACCAACTGAGCTATATCCCCAGCCCATGTGATAATCTTAATTGATGCAGAAGATTATCTAAGAGAATTCAACACTTTTGCCAAAATGTGCTAACACCAAATCCAGCCCAAACCACATCCAGCACCTTATACCAAACACTCCCCTACAACCTCAAACCTAAGCCCTGACCTCAAACCTAAGTGCTGACCTCTTTGTAAAGTTATAGATGGACTCAATACCTTTATTTATTTATTTATTTTTGGGTACCAGAGATTGAACTCAGGGGCACTCGACCACTGAGCCACATCCTCAGCCCTATTTTGTTTTTTATTTAGAGACAGGGTCTCACTGAGTTGCTTAGCATCTTGCTTTTCTGAGGCTGGCTTTGAATTTGTGATCCTGAGGCTCCCGAGCAGCTGGATTATAGCATGTACTACCGCACCTGGCCTATTTATTTTTAGGTGGTGCTGAGGGTGGAACCCAGGGCCTTGCATGAGCCAGGTAAGCACTCCACCCTGAGCCACCACTACAGCCCCTGACTTGTATTCATAATGCCTACAACCAACTCCACCCCTAAAGACAAAACCCAAATTCTAACTCTAACCCTAAATTTCATTCTAAACCTTAGCTCTGTGACTAATCTCAACCCCAAACCCTAAGTGGTAACCAAACCCCAACCAATATCTTAACAATAATCTTAACCAACAATAATCTTAACCTAATACTAAAACCAATCCCAAGATTCTAAATAGACCCAAATCCTCCCCCACAAAACCCCACCAAATCCTAACCTAACTCACAATACCAAACTGAACTAATCCCTAAACCTAGCCCTTTAAATTTCCCTGTCCTTGTAATATAACTGTTAACTCCCAATCCCAATCATAGCCCAACCATTTGACACTTTACCATCAAACACCCTCACCCTCACTCTTTCTTAAACCTGAACCCTTTTTTCATAACCCATAAACAGAGTGCCACACCTAATCCTTAGAAGCTGACTAACCATTACATTACCATAAACAATATACAATAACCACTAACACATTATCCCATATCCAGCCCAAACCTAACCCACCACCCAAATACCAAACACTCACCGTCACGCTAACCTCTTCTGTCACTCCTAAATTCTTAACCCTAACCCTAACCCAACCCCATGGCAAAAATCCTGAGAAGAACCCTTACACTGCATTCTATACCCTAACCCTTAACACTAAATACCAAGTCCCCAAACAAAGGTCACAGCAGTCTCAGAAACAAAACAGAACAAAACAAAACAAAAAATGAAAAACAACAGACACTCGCCATATCACTCACCCCAACTGAAAGGCAAAAGTCTTTATCCCTAAAAGCAACACCAACCCTAAAACCTGAAACTTAACAGAAAACCGAACCCTACACCGAATAACAGAATCCCTAGATATAATCCAAACAACCACAAACTCAAAATCACCTAATCCTACCCTAACACAACCATTAACCCAAGCCCAGCTCTCTAACCAAAACCAAAATACTCTCTTGACACTAATGGAAGTTGCAACGCTACCTTCTAACTCAAGTTGCACCCTCCCATCCTCACTCCAACCTATTACCCAAAGCCAGTCTGCTTTAAGAAGACAACCTGGAGCAATTTCTATGAAACTTCACTTGCCATAGAGGTGGGCAGGCCTTTCCCTTGACCCCCAGCTCAGCAGGGATGGCTGGTGGCCTTGTGTGTGCTCCCCAATGGCTTCAGATTTCCATAGCCTGTGGCTGAGTGGACGCTTGCTCAGCCTCCTGGGAGTGGCAGACTAAGGATTTAGGAGTGTGTCTGAGCTTAGCTGTGTGGACAGGTCAGACTGGAACTGCTCCCGCTCGCACAATGGAAGAAGGCCATTCCACAAAAAGTTACCTGCCTACAGGCCAACCAGAAGTCTGAGTTATGTGGGTCACCAGTCATGTAGTGGCTTCATCAGGTCATCTCAATCATCCACCAGACAGATTTGGAACACTGAGTTATTGTGGACAGACAAGGTGCCTGCCCTGTGCTGGGGATGAAGGCAATGGAAGGATCGCAGGTGGGAGGACTGTGTGGAGTGTGCAGGAGGACCGTGTGTGGAGTGGGCAGGACCGTGTGTGGAGTGGGCAGGAGGATTGTGTGTGGGCTCCGAGCTGCTTCCGCCTCCGGCTTCTCTGGGTGTCTGCCCCCCGCCTCCATGCACTGCTGTCCCAGGCTGTTGCTGCCTGCTGTCCCCAGTCCTGCTGGAAGGAAAAGCCCCAGGCCCATGCTCCTCCCTAGTGACCCTGTCACTGTGGGCAAGACAACCATTTGAGGGGACATGGGGGTGTGTGTGTGGCCTCAGAGACCGAGGTGGGTCTGGCTGTCTTGTGGCTACAGGCAGGGTCATTGTGGAGCTGGGCTGGTCACCCCGGGGAGCCAGCTGTGTCAGGGTGTGGCCTGATTCAGTTGCTGCAGGGCTCCCGGTCGAGGTTCTGGAGGCTCCGTGGATTCCGAGCTCTGGTGTGGCCTGTGCAGGGTGGTCCCTGGGCTGGGCTGCTGGGGCTCAGGGGTGGTTCTTGGCTGTTCAGGGTCTGACTTCTGTAGCAACCCTGTTGCTTAGGGCTGATGACATCTGGGTTCTGGGACGGCCACTGGGCAGTTCCAGTTGCTGAGGGAGCTGGAAGCAGCCTGCGGGGTGGCATTCTTGCTGGTTTGCGCCTGCACAGGTCTAGGGCTTGCTTGCTAGAGTCTGGTTTGGCTCGCGGCTGCCTTGGGGCATAGTTGGTAGTGTTGCTCCCTTCTGTCTGCCTCAGTTTCTCATTCCACTTTCACTCTTCTGAGTGTGTGTGTGTGTCCTGTTTTATCACATTCCCCACTCTGGACCTTGCTTGGACAAGAAAAGGTTGGATCTCTTGTCCCCCAAGATCAACCCTAGGAATGGAATCATCTTCTGCACAAAGGGCTGGGTGTTGTGTCTGAGGCCTTCTGTGAACTGAAGGTGCAGCCCAGGGGAGCTGCCCAGGAGGCTTCAGGTACAGGTCCTGGCGGGTGTAAGGACGCCTCCCTTGAGACCAAGAGGGTTGTGGCCATCAGGAGAGGGGCCAGCTTCACAGAGGCCTGGTGGGAGAGCTCTGGGCAGAGGGAGCAGCCTGCAAAGACCCTGAGGTGGGATGGACCCAGGGTCTGGAGGTGCAGCCAGGCGGCCAGTGTGGCTTACACCAGGTGGGGGAGGGGAGCAGAGGTGAGGCAGATGTGCAGGCAGGTGAGATGGAAATTCAGGCTTTTGCTTGGAGCCAGATGGTGGCTGCTGGGTAGACCTGCATGGGCTGAGAGCACACACCAGCCAGGGTCTGCTTGGGGACTTGCTGTGGGGTCAGCTGTTGTCAGCCGAGTCATGAGGCACATTCTGAAGCTTTAGGGGAGTGTTCTTTGGAGAGAGACCCCAGGGCCTGGAGGCCCCATGGGGCTTCCTGAGAGCCTGTGGCCTTCAGAGGAATAGCTTAGCTTCCCCAGTGTGCACTGGGCAACTGGCTTCTGAGCCAGAGTGCGGATTTGAGTTCGTGGAGTGTTGCCACCACCTGGAACCCAGTCTCCTCTCTGGTTCTGAGACTACATGACTCTTTCACCAAGTAAGGCACTCCCAGGGCTATCATGTGCCTATCAGAGAAAGGTGACCCAGGGGGATACAGACCCAGAGGCATCAGCACTGGCGTGGTGGTGCCCCTCAGGCCCTGGGGGTCCAGAAGAGGCTCTTGACCTTGCTGAGGGGAACCAAGGTGGGCTTCCTGTAGGAGGTCATGTCTGAGCTGAGTGTTGAGGATGCAGAGGAGGTGAGGAAGATGTCCTAGGCTGAAGGGACAGCGGTGCAGGAGGGCGCATCACTTTGGAAACTGGATGAGGTTTCCAGTAGCTGGAAGGCTGTGTTTGAGGCAGGAGACCCAGGCCAGCAGAGGACTAATGGGGAGCCTGGTGCAGGGGGGCAGGTTTTGGGTTTCCTGGTTGCTTTGCCAGGGAGCAGCTGGCTCCCCGCCCTCCATGTCCCATCATCCCCAGCACCAGGTTTTATTAGAATTCCAGGTGGGAAAAATGATATCTCACAGTATAAATTAAGGCCATTAGCATTCTTTCATAAGTGGCAGGGCTGAAGGATACGTTCACATATGCATGGACCTCACCAGTGCCCCTCTGGCCTGGAGCATTAGGTGAAGGTCCTCATCTTCGCCCTCAGAGAACCACCATCATCTCAGGCTCCATCCCCTGCTTGGAGCCAGAGGAGGGCTGGTGAGCCTGGTAGGTGGGAGGTACAGAGGGGCCTCCCTCTCTCCTTTGTCCTCTTTTGTCCCTTCACAGTTTGAAATTTTACCCTACTCTGGAGGCTGGCATCCATGTGCCTTAGCTTTGCCCAGGTCTGGGGCACCTTTGAGCTCAAATTAAAGAGCTGTGGAGGCCCAGAAATGTGTCCCTGAGGGACAACTCTCATGTGCTGGCACTTTTCCCACTTAATTCCCACTTCCCACTTAGTTCTCAAAAATGTCTGCCTGTGGTGGGGAGTCTTGAGCCCATTTTTTGGACAAGAAAACTGAGGCTCAGAGGACTGAAGGCACAAACCCAGCATTATGACTTACTGGTAGGTAAGAAGCCACTCTCTTGGCTACTTTTCCTGGGCTTCACTTATGGAACTTTTTAGACATTAGGATTCTGTTTCACTCACATTGCAGAGGAGAGGGGTCCTCTCTGTCCCACCCTGCCCAGCCAAGGAAGGGAAGCCCTGTTTCTCATCTAGGAAGGGCTGCGGGATGCAGCTTAGCACCAACCTTACTCTTCAGGGAAAGAAAAAAAGGAACAAGAAAGAGGGAGAAGAAAACGTCCATTCTCCTAATTGACTTGAACTCCTGAGTTGGCCCTTGGTTCTAGGTTCAAGTCCACCTCTAAAATCCCACATGAACTTGTTAGATCCCTTTTCATCTCTGGTTCTCCATTTTCCCATTTTTATTCTAGCAATTATACCCTACATATCTGAGTTCTAAATGGTTCTCCTGTAAATCTGCCTAGTTTTGTCTCATATCATCCTTTTCTTGTTTCATGGCTGTTGTTCCTTTATTTGAGTCCAATAAAGATATTTTAAGATTGCATTATTCTTCTTTATTTCCTCAGATGTAAATTCTCAAGCGGAGGAGTTTGTGGGAACTTTTTGAAGTAGCTGTGAATCTAGAATTAACTCCAGGATATTTATTCCATAAGTACCCAGTCAAGGCCTGAGAGTATATATTCTTGACCTTATACAGTAGGGGACCCTGCACTGGTACCAGTCTCCCAATGGGTAGGTGGCAGCATCAGCCCTTTAATGGACACCTCTGCAATGGTCTCTTGTGCATTAGTGTTTTCCTGCCTCTTCTAAGTTTTGGGAGAGGGATGGGAGATTTCAAATGTCTGCCATCTTGAATGGAAGTCCAGTTCCATCATCTGAAAACATATCCCAGATGAGGCATTGAAAGCTCTGCTTGATGGCCTGACCTCCCCGAGCACACATGGCCAGGGAGAGTTTGAACCCAGTTCACCCCCATGTGTTCCTTTGCATTGTCTGGCCTGGTGCTCAGCTCAGGTCTCATTGCTAGCTGTGTGTTCTCGGGACACGTTCCCTTCTGTGAACTGGGGAGAATGACCTCCACCTTCGGACGTGCTAAACAAACTCAAAACTGTCCTCAGTGAAAGAAATGGGAGAAAAGAACAGTTTAAACCTGGCATATTGAAAAGGCCCTGGTCTCTGGAGTCTATGTGACCTGAAGCAAGTCCCTTAACCTCTAGAAAAACTAGGTACGTATAGTATATTTCAGAATACTTCAGGATTACTAAGTTCCTTCCTCCTAGAAACCCAAATGCTTCTTCCCTCAGCCATTATTTTCCAGATATAAACATTTCCTCAGGTATGAGTATTGAGCATGGGTTCATGACCTGTTTATTTGGGCATCCTCTTAGCCCCCTCATTTCCAATTTTTCCTTCTACCTGTAGATGTTAGTAGCACTTCTGTTAGGCACCTATCATTTCTGCCTCTACAGAAGCTATTGTCTTTTAAAACATTTCCATAACTCCTTGGAGATCAAGCTTCTGTCACTCCCCCACCAACTCTGCTGGTCAGTATGGTAATGTCAAGTCCACTTCTGGGATCTCTTCTACTCCTCAGTGGTGCTGGTGCCCCTCTCCCCATGAATTCCTGATGGCCTTGGTAAATAGGGTATCTTCTGGTCTCACCTCATATCACTATTCTACACACCTACTTTCCTCAGGATCTTTATTTCTTCCTCTTTCATTTGTCAGAGCACCTCAGGCAGTTCACTCAGTATGGGCAATTGGTATCTTTAGCAATCAGCCAGCTAAAGTCCATCCTAGCAGTGAGTTTGTCCTGCTCCCTTAGATCCTTGACAGGTATTATGTTTGTATATTTCTGATACTACGTTGAAAAAGCTGAGGTTAGGGTGTTAGTCAGCTTTGCCTTGCTTGGGCAAAATACATCAGATATTCAACTCATAAGGAAATATTTATTTTGGCTCTTGGTTTCAGGAGTTTCAGTCCATGGCTGTTTTGCCCTGTGGCCTTTGGGCCTGTGGTGAGAGAGTACATCATGGTGGGGAGCACAAGGCAGAGGAATCTGCTCATCTCATCGTGGTTGGGAAGCAACGAGAGAAAGGCTGGGTGGGATCCCAACATCCCCTTCAAGGGCACACCCAGAAGACCTACCTTTCTTCCACTAGGCTGCACTTCCTCACCTTTCTACCGCCTCTCATTAGCACCCTAGGCTGACATCCAAGCTTTCAACCAATGAGTTTTGAGGAAACGTTCAAGATCCAGACCATAACAGTGGAGTACTTTATAAAAAACTTAATTTAGATTAGAGGTTCAAGGACATGGCATTGGCCTCAGTTTAGGTCTGGTGAGGACCTCTTGATGGATGCCATCATAGCAGAAGAACAAGTGAGAGAGATCACATAGCAAAAACAGGAAACCAGAGAGTGGGGTTGTGCTAGTAATGACCTCAAACTAGACTCCATATTTTAAAGGCCCCACAATATTTTAATATCACTAGGGACCAAGCTTCAAATGCATGAAACTTTCAGGGACAAACCACATTCAAACCTAATCCATAGCAGAATTAAATACCTTGTCCAAAGAAATTGCCCACTCAATGAATTCTTACTTTAAGTCTTATATTCTTTCTTCCTTGGTCAAGTACCCTCAAAATCCAATCCTAGAGGCTTTCCCAGTGTTTGCTGTCAAATTCTTGTGATTACTTTGAGGTGTGATCTTTTTCTCTTCATATTAGACTTATGCTGGGATTTAAGCCAGGTTTTTAGCATGGCTAGCCTCAGTGAGAGTCACTCTTCGGTATGTTCCTTGGTGGGAACAAGAAACTTGCCGTGCCTTACAACATGGGCAGAGATAGATCTTAGAAGAGTAGGCCATATCAGCACCCAATAGTTTTGAGTTCAGAATTAATTTTGAGGTTTTAGTTCTACAGAATCAAAATCCTCAGGAGGATTCACGGAGACATACCGCACATAGTTCAGGATCCCAGGTGTTCCTAACAAATGCTCTGACTCAAGCACAGCAAGCATGCCTTGGCTGGACTAAATGTCTCTGGAGCTCTTTAAACTATTAGATCCCAGGTCTGACCCTCATCAGTGTCTCTTCTGCCACTTTACGAAGGGCCCCTGTGTAAAGTACTGATGAGGCCCTCTGGCTCTCAGCCTTTAACTGTGCGCCTGTTACAAGCACCCTGTTTTCTCCCTATCCTTCTGTAGGGTACTGTCAATGCCCTCCAGCCAAACATCAAACACTCTTGTGGTTGAACAAGATGGGTTTATGACTCTTCGTAGCACAGAACATACACCATGGAGTCTCAGCCACAAGTTGTTGAAAGAACCCATTATAAGACTTCTGCTCTTTGGGTGATTTCAGTAAGGATCAAAGGAAGTAAGAGTTTGCTCTAAATCGGATGCTCTCAGAAGGAAGGGACAATTTTAGTCTATTGCTAGTCTTATCTCTAGGTAAGGTAGTCTAGAGCAAAGATAAAACTGTGGTTAGTAAAGAAGTAATAGTTGCTCCTATCAGGCAGGAGAGAGAAACAGTTGGCCTTTTGTGGGTTGCATAGTGGCTTAGGTTTTATTTGTTTTTTTCTCATTTTATCATGGTCTCATAGTGACTATGTCTGATGATGTCATTCTGGGTTTACATACAATGAGAAAACAGAGTCACCCTGTGAGCACCAGCCAATCTTCTAACAATTTCAGGCCTCACCATGGGTGTAAGATCAGCTCCTGATATTAGAGGCTGCATCAGTATAACACAGAAGCAATCAGCCAAGTTCATTGTACTTGTAAGCATTATCCTACCATGCCTTTTAACATCTGAATCGTCACACCAAAAGAGTTCCCCCTCCTCCTTCCATGACCAGGACATTTTTCCAGGTCAACACATGTGAAATATTTTGCAATTTGATCACCAATATGGTCAACAACCATCTGTTTGTTTAGGACTGAGGTTTTTCCCAAGAACTGTGTCTTTCAATTTTAAAACAGGGAGAGTCCCAAGCAAACCAGAATGAGTTAGAATCACTGTAGTTACCACTGTGTGTAGATATTATCTCTGCCCCACATTGCATTTGGGGTGCTCCTTGCTGTCCTAGGACATGAGATAGTCCTCACACCTGTCTTTCCACCTGTTTTATCAGATTCTGGTATCACTTTATGATTTGCAGTCCTCTAAGAAGCTGGCACCAAGATGGGTGTAGTGTGTAAAAGATTTATTAGGGGAAATGCCTTTGAAAGTGGTCTTGAAGATGGCAGCCCACATTCCAGTGTGGGACCCAGGCACCTAGTTCCAGAGGGAGCAAAGCAGATCTTATTAAATCAATGTGTTTACCTTCTTTGAGGCTGAGGTCATTTCACTTAATTCAGAACCTTCATAGGATAGAAAACACTGAAATCCAGAACCTTCATAGGACAGAAAACACTGAAAATCAAGTGAACAACATGCTACTGTGTAGGGTGCAGGGTTACAGCTGAGACAGACAATAGACATACTGAGAGTCTGGGAGGAAACTCTGGGAAGAGAAATTTCAGGGGGCAATGAGGGAATGAAAAGGCATCTGTGTATTCCAGGGAGCTAAGAGTGCCATGTGCATTCCCAGGGTCAGATGGTTGTTCAGAAGAGATCTGAGAAGATGCCAAATGTTCACCACGGACTGACTTTTAGTCTTGCTACAAACAAGAAGCAAAGGCAAAGGCGAAGTCGAAAAATAGTCTGACTAAGCAAATGCTAAGAGATCTTTCTTTTCTTATTTCTGGCTCTACCTGATCAGGAGAGCTCTTTCAAATCACTAGCTGACTGCTAGCTAACAGAACAGACATCAGAGATCATACCCAAAAAATAACGACTTTAAAAGAAAAAAAACTTGGAAATTCAGCAAAACTAAAACACCTAGAAAGGAACAAAGCAAACCTTGAGAAGGGGAACAATCTGATTCTCAGATTATAATATCCAACATAATATTATAATATCCAATATAATATTCTCAGATCATAATATCTACATTATAATATCCAAAAGTCCATTTTTAAACCAAAAAGTCACAAAGCATGCAAAGGAACAGAAAGTATGGACCATTCATAAAATAGATAAAAACTGCCTCAGAAGAGCCACAAGCATCGGACATTCTAGGCAAAGTCCTTTGTTGTTGTTTTTAGGGTTTTTAAATAGTTTTATTCTTCTTTTGAATTTAAAGAAATGAATAAACATTTTTATAAGCTTTGGAGCAGAACCAGCCACACCACAGGAAGAAATGAACAAACACACTGAAATTCCCAAGCAATCACACTCTCATTCCCTCCCAGAATTTCTCAAACTTGTAGGCTTATGTAAAATTTGTGCTCAATGATTTTGTTTTACAAGTAAAATCATATATGTATTTGGACATCCAGTTATTTCAGAAATGCTCTGTGGAGGAGATAAAAATTGGAATTGGGGGAGTTTCCTTGAAGTAAGTCAATTACTTCCTCCGGGGGAAATAATGTATGATCAAAGAAAGAAATGAAAAAATGGAAATAGAAAAGATGGTATGTGACCATTTCTGAACAAACAAGCATTTAGAGGATTTTATGACAAAACCATTTGTGAAACAAATGCATGGTTTTAATTTTATTTTTTCTTATACAAATTATAATTAAATGTTATCTGAATCACTACTCAAAATGATTGAGGAAATATCAGAACAATGATTTTAAATATGAGACACTGTTTAGGCAACGACTTAAATAAATTGGCTTAAATACATGCATGGAGAAAAAGAACCGAAGGAAATCAGAATAACACAGAGACCAATAAATAGAAATATCTATAAAGAAAACAATTTAAATAAATAGAAATTTTTACACTAAATGCACAATAACTAAAATTAAATTTTTATCTGGAGGTTTCAGTAATGGATTTGATAAAGACAATGAAAGAGTCAGAGAAATTGAAGATAAGTCAATTGAAAGTATCCAGACTAAGAGCAGAAAGAAAAAAGAATGAAGAAAAATTAACAGAACCAAGAGACTTGTGAGATACATCAACCATACCGAAATAGACACAATGGGAGCCCCAGGACAGGAAGAGAGAAAGGGCAGAAAGAATATTTACATGATGGGCAACCTCCCAAATTATTTAAAAGGCAGGTATCTATGCATCCAAGGAGTTCAATAAATTACAAGAAGAATGAACAAAAAGAGATTTTGAGTACAAGATATTAAAATGGAACTGTCCAAAGACAAAGAGAGAATCCTAAATTAACAAGAGAGAACTGACTTATCATGTACATTGAACTCTCAAATAAGTTGGAACTGATTTTCCAGCAGAAACCATGGAGGTCAGAAAGCAGTCGGATAACATATTTAAATGCTAAGAGAAAAGAAATCTCAATCAAGTCCTTTACATCTAATGAAACTATCCTTCAGAATGAAGGAAAAATGAAGACATTCCATGATGAAGAAAAGCTTAGGGAATCAGTAACCTTCCCTATAAGAAAAGGTAAAGGAATTTCTTCAGTCAAAATGAAATCAAAGTAGAGGATGTTTGAGAAAATTAAAAAGCAATAAAGAACAGTGGTAAAGGTCATTTTATAGATATTGAAAGGCAGTGTTACTGTATTTAAGATTTGCAAGTCTTTTTTTTCTATATGATTGAAGGAAAAAAATAGCTAAAACAACAATTATAACATAGGAGATTGGGCCCATGATATATAAAGAGGTAACTCGTGATAGCGACAATATAAAGGAGGAACAGAAATGGAGAGGATAACAAGAAAATGACTTCTAAAACTACAGTTAAGCTAATATGAAAGGAATCAAATACGACACTACAAAAAATTAGACACAAAAGATGGCAATAATGTAGGAATTAAGGAAAATACAATAAAATACATTATATGTACTAGCATATTTACATCTCGTATGTAAATGATATTTATATGTTTATATAAATGTTTGTTTATATGCAAATGATTAAATATGCATGTTTACATATATTTATAAAAATATGCACTTATATATTTTCATATAAATATGCATGTTTATACATATTTATATAAATGTTTATTTACTTATATGTGAATGTTTAAATCTATATGCATATAAATGTATAATATAAAAAATAGCAATATGGCAGTAGTTCTTTCTTATTGATAACTGCTTTAAGCTTATCATTTAAGCTGTTTAATTAAAAGGCAGAGATTGACATCATGGATAAAATAAATCATGATTTGATCATATGCTATTCACAAGAGACGTGCTTAAGAACTAAAATAATTAATGTGTTGGAAGCGAAGATATGAAAAAGACATACAAATAGTAACCAAAAGAGAGATGGGTTGATATACTAATATCAAACAAAATAGACTTTAAGTCAAATTTTGTTATAAGAAACAAAGAAGCACATCATTTTTTGATAAGAGGATCAATCCATCAAGAATTTTATAATTATAGCTGGGTGTGGTGGTGCATGCCTGTAATCCAAGCCACTTGGCAAGCTGAGTCAGGAGGACCGCGAGTTCAAAGCCAGCCTCAGCAACTTAGTGAGGCGCTAAGCAACTCAGTGAGACCCTGTCTCTCAATAATAAAATACAAAAGAGGGCTGGGGATGTGGCTCAGTGGCCGAGTGTCCCTGGTTCAAAAAAAAAGAATTTTATAATTATAAATACACAAACCTAGCAATGAAACCCCAAAACATGTGAAGCAAAAATGGACAGAAATGAAGGTGAAAATATATAGTTCTACAATAATAGCTGGAGGCATTGGAGACAACTAGATGGAAGAACAACATAGAAAGGACTTGAATAACATTATAAACTAACTAGCTCTAACAGACATATGTAAAACTTTGTACCCCTAAACAAGAGAATACACATTTTTCCAACAGTGTATAGAATATTCTCCAGCATAAACCATATGTTAGATCACAAAATGTCTCAATAAATTTAAAAAGATTTAAATTGAGTGTTTTCTCTAACCATAATGGAATAAAACTAGAAATCAATAAAGGAAAGAAAACTGGAAGATACATGGAAATAAAGCAACTCTCTATTAATCAATGGATCTAAGAATAACTAGCAGGAAATTAGAAAGAACTTTAAGGAAAATGAAAATGAAAACAGTACTTCTAAAACTTACAGGATACAATGAAAGTAGTGCTTAGACGGGGAATTTATATGTACAAATGCCTACTTAAAAAAATGAAATAGGTCTAAAATGAACAGTTTAACTTTCAATTGAAGGAACAAAAAATGAAGAACAAAATAAACCCAGAGCCAGGAAAGGAATGAAATAGCAAAGATTAAGGAAAAACAGAGATCAATGAAATAAGAACAGAAATCATTAGGAAAAATTAATGATACCAAAGATTGGTTCTTTGTAAAGATCAACAAAACTGATAATCGTTAGCCAGGCTGACTAATAGAAAAACAAGACTCAAATTACTAAATTCAGAAATGAATGTAGACAATCTACTGCTCTTAGATAAATAAAATGAATTATGAGATTATAGAATGAGCAATTATAATTCCAACAATTTGATAACTTGGATAAAATAGACAAATTGGACCCAGCCAACCAAAGTTGACACAAAAAGAAATGAAATCTAAATTTCCCTGTAACTAAGAGGACTGAAACAGATCAGTAAACTTTCAGCAAACAAAAGGCCAGGATCAGATGGCTTCCTTGGTGAATTCTACCACATATTTAGATAATAATTAATATCAGTTCTTCAAAAACTCTTCCAAGAAATAGGACAAGAGGGAAAATTTCCTAACTAATTTTATGTGGCCAGAATTATCCTAATGTCAAAGCTACATAAAGACATCATCATTAAATTCTCTACAAATACCAGAAAACTGAACCCAGCAGCATTTTCAAAAGATAATGCACCATGACTGACTGAGATTTATCCCAGCATTCAAGATTCCAGTAAGTCCAAACCAATCTATCAATGCAATATACCACATTATGAAGGAAGGAAAAACTATGTGACCATCTCCATGTAAAAAAAGCATTTTAGAAAACCCAACACTTTCACAAGAACAACACTTAATAAACTAGGAATTCCATCAGTATAAACCCAAAGACAGCCACACCAAGATACCTTATAATCATATTGTCTGACCCAAGACCAAAAAAATATTTTTATTGGTATATTTTAGAATGTTAATATATTTTAATTCATAAAATTACATATATTCACCATGTATAAAGTCCTATTTAAAAATATATACACCTTGTGAAGTGGCTAAATTCCTAATCCTATCAAAATGCCATTTTTAAAGAAATAGAAAAACAATCCTAAAATGCATATGAAATTACCAAAGACTACAACTAACCAAAGGAAACTTGAGCAAGAGGAACAAAACTTGAGACATAGCACAACCTGATTTCAAAATACCACAAAACGACAGCAGACAGAACAGTGTGGTACTGCCATGAAAGCAAACTTACAGACAGTGGAAAAGAATAAAGAACCCAGAACTAAAATCCATGCGTCTATACTCAACTGGTCTCATGTACTGAAAAATGGTTCAACCACTATGTAAAATCACTCCTCAGAAAAGCAGGGTCTTGACGATGTTTTTGCACATCCATGTTTGTAGCAGTTTTAGCCACAAAATCAAGAAATATATCAAGGGATGAGTGGGTGAACCTAAGTGTGGTATACACATACAATAGAATGTCATTTAGTTTTAAGGAAGTAAATCCTGTCACATGCTAAAACATGGATGAAACTTGAGGATCAGCCACAAAAATACTTACATGATTCAGTCTATATGAGCTATTTTAAAGTAGACAAATTCATAGACAAAAATAGAATGGTAGTTAACAGAAACGAGGGGAGAAGGAAGAGTTTGTAAGTACGGTTTCAAATTTTCAAGATGAAAATTTCTAGAGAGCTGTGTCACAGCAATGCAAATATGCTGATCACTCTTGAACTGCACATTTAAAATTGGTTAAGATGTCTACAGTTTTATGTTTTGTACTTTTTACCACAATATAAAGAACTAATGACTATGACTCAGCAATACTACTGCTGGCTATATACACAAAGGATGGGAAAACAGTACTCAGCCAGGCGAGGTAGAACATGCCTTTAATTCCAGCAGCTGGAGAGGCTGAGGCAGGAGGATTGTGAGCAAAGCCAGCTTCAGTAACTTAGCAAGGCCCTAAGCAACTCAGCAAGACCCTGTCTCTAAGTAAAATATATAGAAAGGGCTAGGGATGTGACTCAGTGCTTAAGTGCCCCTGGGTTCAATCCCTGGTGCCCGCACAAAAATACAAGTGCTCAAATTCATATTTATACACGAGTGTCCATAACAGTACTACTCCCAGTAGCCAAAAGGTGTAAACAAGCCACATTTCTGCTAACGGATCAATGAATAAACAAAATGTGGTATGTGCAATATACCTTTTAGCCAAAAACAGGAATGATTTACTGACAACTCAAAAAGTCATTTATTTTGTTTCCATTTATACAAAGTATGAAGAACAATTAAATTCCATTGAGGTATAAAGCAAATTAGTGGTTACCAGGAGCTGGTAGGTGGAGGGAATGGGGTGGCAGCTTAATGGTCTTGGTGTTCTTCTTTGGGGGTAATAAAAATGCTTCAGAATTAGATAATGGTGATGCACCATTATGGAATATACTAAATGCCACCAAATCATACACCTTAATGTGGTTACACTTATGCTTTGGGAATTCAACTTAAATTTTTGAAAGTTTAACTTAAAATTATAAATATTTTTACATTTAATAAGATTTTTTTAAAATTTAGAAGTTTAAAAGGAAAAGGTGGCTTGAAATATCACGAACAGGTAAATGTGCTTGTCAGCCAGAATGCATGCTGTCCCTTGTGACACTGGATCTATACATTTTCTTTCCCCACAGTTTATCCAGAAGTTGCTATGTCCTTAAGCTTATTGAACAGTTAAAAAGATAAAAAAAAAATCAAGTCCAATGTGATATCTACTTTTGAATGTTTTAAACCAGTTTCCACTTAATTAGTAGTAACGATTAGTAAGAGGGCATGAAGAGGAAGGGCATTTGAAGTTTACAGGGTAGAAAAGAAGAGCACAGTGTCAGACATCCCAGCTGTCTCAAGAATGTCAGGGGGTTAGAGAAAGGGAAGTGGTGCTAATGGTTATGGAGTTTCTTTCTTGGATCAAAAAAATGTTTAAAAATTTGTTATGGTGAGAATTGCATAACTGTGAACATACACTAAAAGGCACTAGATTATACACTTTAAATGGGTGATTTGTATGATAATTACATCTCAATAAAGCTGTTAAAAATAAAAGCATGTCAAATAATACACTCTTTTGAAGCATATCATATCTGATTTCAAAATATATACTCTTTTTCCCATAAATGTATTCCATGGGGGGGATCACTACAGAGATAGATATTTTTCTTAAAATTCAATTAAACTGTAAAATGTTTCTCATTATATACAAGAAAAATAAAGTCACTGATATGGATAAAATATCCTACTCTGTATGTGACAAAAAAGTTAACTATAGTCATTATTTGGCATGATTAATGTATAAAATGTTATTGATGTTCAACAAATAAATGTTTGAAGCTATGTATCTGTTTTGTTGTCTTTCAGTAAATTTCTGATGACTGAATGACATATCAGGTAACATTGACCTCACCAGGGACAGTCTTGCATATAATGTTGACAGAAAATGCCCTTAATAGTGAGAATCTTGCCTTTGGAAATAGCAGGAAAAGTCTATTTGAAATGGTCTATTTCTCAATCATTTATAGATTTCTGAAACCTATACTCATTAAGTGTACTTAACAAACTGTACAGTAAATATCAAAGTGCCAAATACATGGACAAAGGTCCCAACAAAATTAGACTTTTAAATTATTCCTCAAAGCATGACATAACTGTTAAGAATAACCAAGTTTTCAAAACTAAAGTTGTTTTAGAGATGCAGTAAATTAGTAGTTCTCAAAAGCAATTAATATAGTCAGGCTTTTAAGGCCCAATTTCCACTATCTTCTGGAGGAGATTAAATTTCTATTTTCTACAGTCCATTACAACTTAAGCCCTTTTGCAGACCATTAGCTAAATCATTGATTCTCCTCAACTAAGAGATCTGGGCAGAGACTCAACATTATATTAGCAAAGTACAAGATAAATACAGAGCTTAATATTTGTTGTAGCACTTGCATAATCCTTCCTCTTCTCTGTGATAAACAGGAGGGTCAGCATTTGTAAAGTCAATAGGATCACTAGGGAAACCCTGAGGCAACAGGGTTGACTGAAGCTACCTCTTAACATCCTGGTTATTGAAAGCTTTCCATGTCCCTGGAACAGATGGTAATTGCATTATCCTTAAAACAGGAGGGGGTGTACAAAGCACAGCAATTCTGGGGATCCTAGATGGGTGATTAGGGGTCTTATGAGTCAAATATCACTTCTCCAACCTTGAGGACTCTAGGCAGCTTTGAACATGGATCTGTGCCCTCAGAAGCCACAGTAACTTGCAATAGAGTTTTGATGGCCCCACGTGGAACCTTCTGACTCATATCCTCATGAATGTTCTACAGAAGGAGGCCAGTGATCCCAGCAATTCAGATCCAGAGAGTGTGAAGAGGAATGTTCTGGAAGGCCCGCCAGTAGGGATTATAGCTTGGTGTCATGCCAAACAGTGCCCTGTTGATAGAAGAGGGGTAAGGAAGTAATCTGGGCCTCCCCTGTTGACTTGGAAAGGCCACCCACACCAGAGTTTCCAGATGTGACACCCAATGGATAAAAATACTCAGCTCACCAAGGACCAAGGTGGAGAATCAGGGTTTGCATATAGGATACATATGCAATCCAAAAGGGAATTCTGAAGGCAAAATAATATTTCAACAAATTTAAAGTGAAATAAGATATTAAAAAGGCAAAATGTATGATTTACCAGACATGAAAATTTATTCACTTTCACTGATTATTCAAACAGGATCAGGAAAATTTTTGAAAATAAAGAATAGAAGTTGATATATTAATAACATGACAAAGACCAGAACATAATTTTTACCAAATTGCTTTAAAGCCCTTTTGAAGTAAATAAAATATTAAAATAAATGACATATTACTGACATAGTTGAAGTCTCTATTTTCCCCAAGTCAAAATCTGATTCCTTAGCATTACCAATGAAATTTAAAAAGATTTTATAGGATTGATTGATTAAAAAAACATTATCAGGAATGGTATGGAATCTCTTGCAGCTCTGACAAAGAATAAAAATTAATAAAATGATATTATAAAATAAAGGAAGTTATGACAGTTCATTTGAAAATGTATGCAAATTTGGCAAATTCCAAGAAAATATCCATGTTAAAATTAACTTGAAAACAAACAGAAAAATCCCATCTTATTCTCAGCTATGGAAATATCTGTTTCCCCAGATCCTTAAAAATATGCAAAATTATATGAACATCCCAATTTTTCCAATTAAAATAATATGAATTATTAAAAAATTTCTAGTTCCTTGATTACTAATGAGGTCAGACATTTCCCCTTCTGTTATTTGAATATCAGATTTTCTGTGAATTGATTATTCAGAAATTTTACTGATTTTTTCTTGTTTTATTTAAAAAAATTATTTGTATTTCACAAGGAATGAACCATACATATCACAAACACACTTTTAAAATTATCAGACATATTTAATATAGAACATATGAATAAATCTTTTCCTTTATTGCGTATGCAATTTACATTTTGTTTAAAAAATTTTTTCATGCTTCATGGTAATAAAGACATTTTCCTGTATTATGCTCTAACATTCTTAAAATTTTACATTGGTTTTCAATCCTAATTTCGATTAAGTTTATCTAATAAGTTTAATAAGTTTATCTAATAAGTTTATCTATTTAAACTTATTAAAATCTAACAGCAAACATCACATACAAAAACTCTAGATGAATTCCCTTGAAGTTCAGAAGCAAGACAAAGGAGGTCTGAAATTCAGTGTCTGGATGGATTGAGTAAATAATCATTTTCCCAAGACAAGGCAGGTGCTGATGGCTCTTAATTACATGGGCATAAAGATAAAATGGTTTATAAATTAGAAGTGTTAAAAATGTGGAGAATCTCAGGTACTGTTCTAAGCCTTTTGAAATTTGGCATAGAAAAGTGCTAAAACTGACTAAAGCAAAACAAAAGAGTGTACACAGACATCGGGTACAATTGCCAACTGGTAAAAGGAAACCACAGGAGGGACAGAGAGAAGCAGGTAGACTGAGCACTCTGACTTTGGGGTCCTGCATACTCAGTCTCCACTTAAGCAGGAAGCCAGGACAAAATGTCAGTGCATGTGGAGATGGTTTCCGTGACGATATCAGACCCCATTTCAGGCAAAGCAATTCTGTCCAGAACACGTCCAAAGACCAGTCATCAAAATTGACATCAGCTCTGTCATGACAGAGGGATAACACGTCATAGCAGATCAGGGCTGTTCTGTTAGCCCAAGCAGTCCTTTTCCTCGGTAGGTGATGTCATTAACTGGATCTCTTTTTACACTTGCATTTTTCCCTGTTTTGATATGTTCATGCTGTGAAAAGGCCTTTAGAAGTAGATACCTATTATGGCCAGAACTGGCAAGATCTTGTAAATGTAAGCGTTAGTATTAGGGAAAATCTTCATCATCCTCCTTCCCTCAGTTTTCTCACACAGCTGAGGTAGCCAGGGCCATCCCGTCAGCAACTCAAAGTACAGGTAATATTAGCCAGCACATACACTGAATAATTTGCTCTGGGCCCTGTTCTAATGTTGTATGTATATTAAGTCATTCAATCCTTACAACCAACTTGCCAAAGAATAGTTTAAACCTAACCACAGCCAAAAATGCAAGAGACAGATGATTGTTATTAGTATTGCACTTAAGACCACACCTGCCTTGTTGCCCTGTAACTTGGGATTCAAGCAGAGGAAAATGTGTTTCTCCATGAGGCAGTCTTTGCTCCTCATCGATCCCCTGCTGTTTACCCCATTTGTCTACCTCAGTCATTGGCAGTCTGCCAGCATATGGACTACATTTGAGTGCAGATCACTGACTGCCACCTATCATCAGCCGTTTGCCTGTTTGTCTGCCTCTGACCTGCCCATCGCCTGCCTTTCACCTACCCATCACCACCAACTGAGGTTCACCTGCCGATCATCCGCCTGTAGCCTGCAGAGCCCGCAGACCCTCAGTGGATCACCAGCTGCCTGCTGTTGCCTGGAAGTCCACCGTTACAGTACCCGAAGCTTTGGTTACACAAGGCTGCTGCCATTTTGGGAAAACAGCCAGGAACTGCAGGACTCCAAACCTGACTGACTACACCTCGCCTCCAGGGGCCCCCAGCGCTAACCCACGCAGACTCAGTGCTCATGCCCTGTGCTGCATCTCTCCATTTGCCAACATGTTTGGAAGCCAGTGCAGCCATCTTGGATTATCCTGGAAGTGGAAATTGTGATTAGGTGGGGCAAATCCCATCCTGAGATGCCTGCTGGAGACTGGAAGCTCAATGTCAGGTACCTCTCATGCATCAGGCCTCTAAAGACTGGGAGGTTTGAATACTATATGACTGTTATAGTATATACAAGGATCTCCTTCTTCCCCATCATGTCTTTATTTAAGATGGCGCCGGCAGAGCTTCTTTTCCAGGTTGTTCCCCTGCTCCACCCTGCTAATGGCGCGAACCTTAGACCAATGACCGAGCTACCCGGTGGCAGTTAATGCAGGAACCAATAGCTTGCCACCCCACCACTTACCAACAACCCGCCCCTCACAGAAATCCCCTAGCGCACCCTATATGACCCTGGTGATTGTTCAATAAAACAGAACTTCTCCGACAGTGAGCCTTGCATCTCGATGCCGATTTCTTTCATTGGTGCCGAAACCCGGGGGTGGGGGGGGTGGATACCCTCATCTATTGATGACCCCCTCCACCAAGGTTTGTTGTCCTCGTCCACCTTTTCGAGCGCCTGCTACCCTGCAACCAACACCAGTCATTTTGTAGGTAAGTTCCCCTGGCGGAGGCTACCGCCCTTGGCCGGATGATAGCAGGGAATTTGACCGTGATCGTCAGGCAAACCTTGACGTCTGACCACGGGGAGAGACTACAGCCACCTCGGTCTTTATGACCACAATGGACTCTCTGGAGCCTTTCAGTTGACCGTTCCTGTCAGGTGGGGTGGAAGCACAGGCCCTTTTCCTCTCTTTCCTTCTCTGCCTCCGGAACTGTCTGGAAAAAATCCTGGCGCTAGGTCTTCTGTGACCTCCGGCACATATGCCTGGCAGCTGGACCCTCAGGTGACGATCTGATTGTCCTCCTTGCCCCGACTCTCCTGAGTCAGCCGAGCAGTACGCCACTTGGGGACGCCTGAGGGGTCTGCTCGGCTCAGTCTCCGGTCCGGAAGTCTTTTCCTCACTCACTCTTCGTCTCTCCACTATGGGGGCCTCTTCTTCCCTCCCTACTGACTCCCCTCTAAAGTGTCTCTTATCCAATCTGAACCGACTGTCCCTCACGCCAGATATTAACAACCGCAGCATTTGGCCTGCTGAGGGGTCATTAGACCCCCAAATTCTCCAAGATTTATTTAACTCTTGCGAGCGCTCGAAAAAGTGGAAGGAGCTTCCCTTTCTTCCTTCTCTGTTCACATCCCGAGCTTTGTTCCACTTGCAGTCCTCGCCAAGTCCTCCTTGCCGTAAGCCGCCCCCGCCTCCCCCGTTGTTGAATCCTCTGTTTCCTCTTTTGATCAGGCTGACAAGCCGCCCCCTTATCGTCCACCTCCCTCAGCTCCTACCAGCCCCTCCCCAGATTCCTTTAGTCCTCCTACTACTCGATCTTGCACCCAGGTGCCCCAGACTGTGGCACCATCGAGAGAAGTGGCAGGCCCTAAAGGCATGGTGTGAGTTCATGTCCCCTTCTTCATGACTTACCTCACTCGATTAGAGAAAAGGTTGGGCTCTTTCGCCACGGACCCCACCACTTACATTCGGGAGTTCCAGTGGGTCCTGTGGGCCTCTAGCCTTACATGTCATGATATATACATGCTCCTAGCAATGCTCTCCTTCCCGAGGAGCGCACCAGGGTCTGGGAACTTGCTAGAGCACACACTGGTGAAACCCATCGGGTAAATCCTAGTCATCCAACCGGACCTCATGCAGTTCCGGAGCAAAACCCCGACGGGGACTATAACACCGATGCTGGGTCACAACTTAGAGATCATTTGCTGCATGCACTGTGGCAGGCCTGAAAAAGGCAGCACGCAAGGCTGTCAGTTTTCAAAAAATAAAGGAAATTATTCAGAAGAAGGATGAAACCCCCTCCGAGTTTTTAGATTGGCTCACTAAAGCCCTACAGCAATACACTAACTTAGACCCTGAAACCCCTGACGGCCAGCATGTCCTTATGACATACTTCCTATCACAGAGCTATCCTGATATCAAAGCCAAACTTAAAAAACTTGAACAAGGACCCACAACTCCCCAAACTGAAATCTTAGCCATGGCCTTAAGGTCTTTCGCAATCAAGATGAGGAGGTTGAGCGCCGTAGATACCAGAGACAGGAAAATGCGGAACAGAGCAAGTTTCAGATGCTTGCCCAGGTCCTTCAAAGGACCCCTCAAATGCGATGTCAGCAACTGCCATGCACCAAAACTCCCCCGGGTGCCTGTTTTAAGTGCAGCAAGGAGGGTCACTGGGCTAAAGCATGCCCGACTCCTAGGACCCCACATACACCCTGCCCCAAATGTCAGCAAATGGGTCATTGGGGTTCTGATTGTCCTAGTTCCCGCAGGGGAGCTACGGCCAAAGGCTCTACCGACCTCTTGGGCATAGCGCTCGATGACTGACGGGGCCTTGGGTCCTCCTCCCCGGCCGTTACCATCAATAGGCAGGAACCCAGGGTACAAATTCAGGTAGATGGGTGCCAAATCAACTTCCTTCTTGACACTGGGGCTACTTTTTCGGTTTTGAGGGCATTCTGGGGGCCTACTGTGCCATCGTCCTCTCCTATTGTTGGAGTAGGAGGGAAAACCATACGTCCTCAAAAAACTCCTCCACTCCTGTGCTCTATTAATAAGTTCCCATTTTCACATTCCTTTCTAGAAATGCCTCAATGCCCGGTGCCACTCCGCAGAAGAGACATCCTTTCAATACTGAAAACCACCATTCCATGCAGTTGCCCACCTTGACCACCCCACATTTCCTGTTGGCTTTCCTGGCTAATGAGCTCACCCTCCCATTTTGTTCTGAGTGCAATGGGCTGATAGATCCCCATCCTAAAAAGAATCATTTTCCAGTTCCCGTGATCTTGGTAAATCCTGTTTTCTGGGACATCCACAACCCTTCAACAGTCAATTGCCCTCCTGTCATGATTCACCTTAAAAACCCCAACCAATTTTCCAGTCAATCTCAATTGTATTCACCTGGACCGACATGGACAGCACTCCCCCAGGGTTTCCAAGATAGCTCCCATCTTTTTGGGCAGACTTTGGCAGCAGATTTGCAAGATTTCCATCCTAAATGTCCCAAATCCACTCTTCTACAGTATGTGGATGATCTGCTCCTTTGGAGTCCTTCAGAACATGCTTCCATGGGTGATACTATCAAACTACTCAACTATTTAGCTCAAAAAGGGTATTGTACCTCTCCACAGAAAGCTCTGATTTCCTGTCCTGAGGTTACCTATTTGGGATTTTCCATCTCCCAAGGGAAAAAGGCCATTACTACTGATAGGAAACTTCTCATTGAAACTCTGCCAACACCAAAAATGAAGTCTGAAATTCTTCCTTTTTGGGCTTGGCAGGATACTTCAGGGCATGGATCCCTATTTACTCTCTCCTGGCAAGACCTCTTTATGATCTAGTCAGGGGCTCCCAGGATGAACCTTTGTCCTCCTCTGTGGGCCGGCCCTTCCAGACCTTAAAGAGGGCTCTTCTCTAAGCACCAGACTTGCACTTGCCTGACCTAACACGTCCCTTCTCCCTTTATGTGCATGAGAAGGGGGCCAAAGTTTGGGGGTTTGGGGCCAAAACTATAGCCCTACCTTTGCCCCTGTGGCTTACTTATCCAAGCAGTTGGATCCTACTGTTAGAGGCTGGCCTCCATGCTTACGAGCACTGGCAGCAGGTCACGATCTTCAAAAGGAAGCTAACAAACTTACCTTTGGCTCTCCACTCACAATTCTTTCTCCACATCACCTGAAAGACTTACTGACTTACAAAGGCTTGCAGACACTCCCCCCTTCCTGGATACTTTCTTTACTTGTATCCTTTCTCCAGAATCCTGCCATTACTTTCCAAACCTGTCCTCCCTTGAATCCTGCCTCGCTGCTTCCTATCACTTCTGATTCACTCGACTCGCCTGTGCACCGCTGTACTGAGGCTCTGGAGACCTTTTTACCATGTCCCACCTCTATTTCTGAGGGCCCCCTACCCCAATCTGATTTTACTTGGTTCTTGGATGGGAGTGCATTCACACAGGATGGGATAAAGAGGGCCGGATATGCCATTGTCTCTCACTCAGCGGTTATCAAGGCAAACCCACTCCCCATTAACACCACCAACCAACAGGCTGAAGTAATCACGGCCACTAGGGCCTATGAACTCGCAGCCAGGAAAACTTTGTCCCTATACACAGACTCCAAATATGTCTTCCATATCCTGCTATCCCATGCAGCCATATGGAGAGAAAGGGGCCTACTAACATCCAAGGGCACTTCAGTAATGAATGCAAAACTCATTTCCCGACTCATTGATGCTTCCAGATTACCATCTAAACTGGGTATTACTCACTGTCAGGCCCACCAATCTGATTCTTCCCCTGTTACCGCTGGGAATTCCAAGGCTGACCAGGCTGTGCGGGTGGCAGCCCTATAATCTCCCAATTCATCCCATGGGCTCGTGCTCATGCCCTCTGAGCAGGACCATGGTCCTAACTCCAAGGACAAACAAGAGCAACTCTTCCACTTTCTCCACTCCCAATTTCATTCAAGTCCTCAAAGTCTTGAACTCTTTCTCCATTCCTTTTTCCTCCTGTCAGCAGAGGACAGGGCTCTTCTGCATCAAATCTCCTCCTCATGTTGTATCTGTCAATGTACTAATTCTAATACCCCTTTAAAGCCAAAACCTTTCCCTTCCCACCAAGCCCGTGGACATACCCCTGCTGCAGACTGGCAAATTGACTTTACTAGTATGCCCAGGGTCAAAAATTTTAAATACCTTCTGGTAATGGTAGAAAACTTTACAGGATGGGTAGAAGCCTTCCCCACATCCAACAAGAGGGCTTCTACTGTAGCCAGTGTATTACTCAACCAAATCATTCCCAGTACTCCCTCTTGCTCTACTTCACTTAAGGGCTTTACCTAAGAAACCTTCACTTCTCTCCCCTTTAGAACTTATGTATGGCTGTCCTCTCATTCCCCCGGGCATCAATCCTTCGGCCTGGCCCATCCCTGACCAATATGCCCTGCCTCTTTTCCACCTTCGGGCTGAATTATGGAAATATCAAGATTGGCTTCTTCCTGATCCGGATAGATCCCAAAACCCCTTTCCCTTACAACCTGGACAGTTGTATACTTCTGTCCCCTGGGAGATAAAGACTCATTACATCCAAAATGGGAAGGCCCAACATGGGTTATACTATGTACTCCAACAGCTGCTAAACTATCCCTCCCAGGTCCAGGTCACCATTTGACTCCTTGGATTCACATCTCCAGGCTAAAGCCAGCTCCCGCCTCATCCACTTTTGAGGATGCCTGTCCAGACCCCACCTCAGCGGTGTCTGTTCGTGACTCCACACAAAAGTATTCTTGTTCTTCTTCTCCCTGCAAACCCTTGAAGCTCCGCTTCTCTTGCATCTCTCTCCTCAAACCAATACTAGAAGATGTCACCTAAGTCAATGTTTGTCTCACTAGTCTGTCTCTGGTTTTTATGTCACCTCCCTCATGAACTAAATGGGCAGCCTTTCTACCTATCTTGATTGGTGTGTCTCTAACAACCTCTGTGGCAGGAGCTGCTCTCTATGGAGGGGCACTTGGTCACTCTCTGTGGGCGGTGGAGGACTTCCCTGGCTCAGGTAACTCCCCAGAGATCTCCTTACAGGAGGAATGCTGTGGAGCGGGTCTAGTAGATTGTTAAACTGGGTAACTTAGCCATGGGACTTCGAGGATCACCCGGTGACTGCCCTCTCACATGGGTCTGGCTGATCTTGGGTCTTGCACTCATTAAGTTCATTCAAAACCAGGTCAGAAAAATTTCTAACCAAACTTTCAATCAGCTTCTCCTCAGGAATTGGAATTGTCAGCATTTGAGCACAGAGGATCCACACACATCCTCTAGGGAATGACCTTCCTCGCTGCTCTCCATGACGATGCCCGGCTCTGCCCGACCATTTCTTGCCCAGATGACTGGTGGAAAGCTGTGCAGGACTTATGGTTGCAGGGCACATTTTGCGACCTTTCCCCATCTGAGATTACTGTCTGCTCTGCCGTAATGTGGGGTATCCTTAGCACATTTCTCCCTGAGTCCCTTTCACTCCTTAATGGTGCCCCAAAATCAGCAGAAAGTAGCCAGGTCGAATGACATCCAGAATCCCACATAAAATAACAAAAAGGGAGGAATATAAGGATCTCCTTCTTCGCCACCATGTTTTTATTTAAGATGGCGCCAGCAGAGCTTCTTTTCCTGGTTGTTCCCCTGCTCCACCCTGCTAATGGCACGAACCTTAGACAATGACCGAGCTACACGGTGGCAGTTAATGCAGGGAACCAATAGCTTGTCACCCCACCACTTACCAACAACCTGCCCCTCACGGAAATCCCCTAGTGCACCCTATATAACCCTGGTGATTGTTCAATAAAACAGAACTTCTCCGATGGTGAGCCTTGCATCTTGATGTCAATTTCTTTCAGTGTAGTTTTTTTTTTCCTGTGTGAAAGCTATTACATTTTTATTTCTTTACTTTTCTTGCTCTCTACTTTCCTTTTGTTTACCTGTTTCCTCAAAGTCTTTTTCTCCCTTTTCTCATGCTAACAATCAACTTCTTTTGACTACACTTTCACTCTTCCTATGATCTAGAACTCCTTCATACTCTTTTCTTATACCATTAACAGTTATATCCTACACCCCTCCCCATTCTCTTTGTCCTCCATTAGAAAATGCAGTCCTCATTGCAAATCTTTTTGTTATACTGTAGATAATAATTGAACTCATCCTCTCTGTTTATTATGAAAATATTGTTAACATCTTCATAGGGGCTATTTGGCTTATGGCTGCATATTGTCTGTATTGGGTGTTGCTAATATTGATCTCCCCACTTAAAGAAGAGGTTTTGGAAAACTACAAGGTCACTATAAGCCTATAGGGTGGAAACTGCTGTACCCCAGCTCTGTATTGTTAGAGGGGAAGATACATGAATAACATGAAAAAGCAAGGGAACAAAGTGTTCCAAACAAATCAAGATTCTACACTAATAGAATCCAATGACAGCATGGTAGAAGAAATGTCAGAAAAGTTCAGAATATACATGATTAAAATGATTCATGAAGCGAAGATGAGATAAGAGAGCAAATGCAGGCAATGATTGATCACTCCAATAAGCAGTTGAAAGAGCAACTACAGGAAGCAAAATATCACCTCAACAAAGAGATATTCTGAAAAAGAACCAAAAAGAAACCTTGAGATGAAGGAAACAATAAACCAAATAAAAAACTCAATGGAAAGCATCACCAACAGACTAGATCACTTGGAAGACAGAACCTCAGACAATGAAGACAAAATATTGAATCTTGAAAATAAAGTTACCCAAACAGAGAAAATAGTAAGAAATCATGAACAGAACCTCCAAGAACTATGGGATATCATGAAAAGACCAAATTTAAGAATTATCAGGATTGAGGAAGACACAGAGATACAAACCAAAGGAATGAACAACCTATTCAATGACATAATATCAGAAAATTTCCCAAACCTGAAGAATGAAATGGAAATTCAACTACAAGAGGCTTGCAGAACACCAAATGCACAAAAATACAGCAGATCCACATCAAGACACATTATAAATGAAAATGCCTAATATACAAAATAAAGATAGGATTTTAAAGACTGTGAGAAAGAAGCATCAGATTATATACAGGGGGAAACCAATACGGATATTAGTAGATTTCTCAGCCAGGACCCTAAAAGCTAGAAGGGCCTGGAACAATATATTTCAAGCTCTGAAAGAACATGGTTGCCAACTAAGAATCTCATATCTGGCAAAACTAACCTTCAGATTTGAAGATGAAATAAAATCCTTCCTTGATAAACAAAAGTTAAAGGAATTTACACATAGAAAGCCTGTGCTACAGAACATTCTCAGCAAGATATTCCAAGAGGAGGAAATGAAAAATGAAAATGTAAGTCAGCAAAGGGAGGAACTACCCTAAATGTAAATCCAATAAAAGGAGAAACCAAGACAGGTTAAAAACCAAAAATAAGCCAAAATGACCAGGAATACAAATCATATCTCAATAATAACCCTGAATGCTAGTGGTCTAAACTCATCAATCAAAAGATATAGACCGGCAGATTGGATTAAAAAGGAAGACCCAAAAATGTGCTGCCTTCAAGAAACTCATATCATAGAAAAAGAACATCCACAGACTAAAGGTGCAAAGATGGGGGAAAAAAACCTACCATGCATATGGACTCAGTAAAAAAGTGGGAGTTTCCATCCTTATTATCACTGACAGTGGACTTCAAGCCGAAGTTAGCCAGAAGGGATAAAGAAGGACTTTTCATACTGCTTAAGGGAACCATCAATCAGTAAGACAAAATGATCATTAATATTTATGCCCGAAACAATGGTGCATCAATGTAAGTCAAACAAATCCTTCTCAATTCCAGGAAACAAATAGACCACAGCACAATAATTCTGGGTGACTTTAACACACCGCTCCACCCATGGTTAGATCTTCCAAACAAAAACTGAACAAAGAAACCATAGAACTCAATAACACAATAAATAACATAGACTTAACAGTCATATATAGAATATTCCATCCATCAAAGAGTGAATACACTTCTCAGCAGCGTATGGATCCTTCTCTAAAATAGACCATATGTTATGCCACAATGCAGCCCTTAGTAAGTACAAAAAAATAGAGATACTACCTTGTATTCTATCAGATCATAATGGAATGAAATTAGAAATTAACAATAAAATGAAAAACAGAAACTACTCCAAAACCTGGAGATGAAATAATACACTATTGAATGAAGCATACTACAGTAATGCAGCCACATTAATGTTTATCTCAATTTACAATAGCTAGATTGTGGAACCAACCTAGATGCCCTTCAATTGATGAATGGATAAAGAAACTCTGGTATATGTAGACAATGGAATACTGTGCAGCCATGAAGAATAATAAAATTACGACATTTGCAGGTAAATGTATCGATTTGGAGAATATCATGCTAAGTGAAATAAGACAATCCCAAAAAACCAAAGGCCAAATGATTTCTCTGATAAGTGGATGATGATATGTAAAGACAGGTTGGGGGGGAGGGGAGGAAAGAGAATAGACTGAGATATACATTATTACCCTATGTACACGTATGGTTACACAAATGGTGTGACTCTACATTGTGTACAATCATAGAAATGAAAAGTTGTATACCATTTGTGTACAATGAATCAAAATACAATCTGTCAAAATAAAAAAAATCAAAACAACAACAACAACAACAACAAAATCTGCTCTAAGATTTCATCTCACTCCAATCAGAATGGCAATTATCAAGAATACAAGCAACCATAAATGTTGGTGAGGATGTGGGGGAAAAGGACACTCATACATTACTGGTGGGAATGCAAATTGGTACAACCATTATGGACAGCAGAATGGAGATTCCTCAGAAAAATTGGAATGTGACTACCATTTGACCCAGTTATCCCACTGCTTGGTTTATACCCAAAGGACTTAGAATCAACATAATACAATGACACAGTCACATCAATGTTCATAGCAGTTCAATTCACAATAGCTAAGCCATAAAACTAACCTAAATGCCTTCAACAGATGAATGGATAAAGACAATGTGGTATATATGTATGTACAATGGAATATTATTCATCTTTAAACAAGAATAAAATCATTGTTTTGCTGGCAAAATCATGGATTCAGAGAATATCATGCTAAGTAAAATAAGCCAAACTCAAAAAACCAAAGACCAAATGTTTTCTCTGATGTGTGGAAGCTAATTCACAATAACAGGGGGCAGAGGGGGAGGGAAGAATAGAGTTGCTTTATATTAGGTAGAGGGGAGTGAAGGGAGGAGAAGGAGTATGAGGGAAGGAATGACAGTAGAGTGAAACAGACATTATTACCTCCTGTGCATGTATGTCTGCATGAGCCATGTGATCCTACAATATCAGAAGCGTTGGAGATTACACTCTATCCATGTGTGATCTATCAAAATGTATAAATGCATTCTACTCTCATGTACAACTAAATAGAACAAATAAAGTAAACAAAAAATTAAGGCAACAAATATCTGTAAGGAACAGTTGAGGGAATTACTGATACCACGAGTTTTCAGTGCTGAGTTCTGCTTCCTCAAATGTTGAAATCTGAACATGAGAGAAGCAAGCTGAGGCAAGTATACAGAGCAGAATTCATTTAAAGGTAGTAACACAAACTTCTCCTGAGAGGGAGAAGGGGGCCAAGGCTGGTGTTCTGGTATCACAAGAAGCAAGGGAGCTCTGCCCCCTTTTATAGACTAATGGTTCCTTTGTTGTCCTGCTCCCTCCCCCTTATCTCTCTCCTTCCTGCCTAAGTGGCTAGGCTCCAGAGATGGTAGAGGGGTGGCCAAAAGGTAGGAAGCAGATGGGCAGGGGACAGGGCCAGGCAGGTAGCAGCCCAGGGGGAATTAATTAAAACAACTCCCTGTCTGAAAACTTTTGGGAGGGGTAGTATAGGCAGGTAATCTTGGTAATCAAAGGGCTCTGGAGATGGTGACATTCCAGTCTCCCAGGGGTGGTCAACAACTTCCTGGATCCAATTCCTCCATTTTCTTGATTTGACCCAATGACCTACACTACCTGCCTATCTTTAATTCTGACTTCATTACCAGATAAGTTGTAAGCTCATCCAACAGATTTTAGTGTAGATTTTCCCTTATCTAATGGACTTAAAGGAACCAGGTACCGTGAAAGTTTAAATAGAAGAGCCTGCCACTGTCCTTCCACACGTGGGTGCTGCTGCTTCCATTCTTGTGCGGAGCCTGCAGCTTCATAAGCTTGACAGCAGGTAAGTGTTGCACACTTCTGTTTTGGGCTCATGACAGAGTCAGACCAGCAACACTGGCAACAGACTTATCTGGTTTCTTCTATCATTTCCCATGAGTGTATTTTCTGACCTATGAACATTTATAAGCAAAATCTTGGAGACCAATGAAATATACTTTTTAATTTGGAAATCATACCAAAAACACTGCTGTTATTTTTGGTGAAGAAAATACATTTTATAAAGTTTATTTCCATCTAAATAAAATGTGAATACTAGTTTTTTAGAAAATAAGAATATCACCTTGCATATTGATGTCACAAGCCTGGGAAATGATACAAATTCAAACTTGAAGTGCATTTTCTACAGAATGCTTCAGTACCACTTTCACATCTTCCTTCAGTCAAGATCATAAGTTGTCACATCATGAATCAGGACCCACCTGAACTCAGTAGGCTTCCCCACAATCCTACTGAAGCAAGGATTCCTGAAACACAACATCCAGACATTTTGACACAGGAGCTGTGCCTTGGTGCAGAGAATCTACATTTGACAGCACCCTCCTGATCTGAGTGCAGGGATCCCCTGAAACATATTGAGAGAAAAACACTCTGCACCCAAGCTGCTTGAAGTTGGTCTTGTCACCTCCTCAGTGACATAATTGTCAACATGGAACAGGTCCCATCAAAATCTGTCTTGCACCTTCATCATCACCAAGGAAAAGTTAGTCTTCCCTATAAAAACATTCACAGCAACAACTAGCTCTCCAAGATGAAAATCTGAACACCAATCTGGCAAGTCATGCAGCTTCAGTCCTTCTCCTTCCTGTAACTTTATTGACTGAGCTGTCTCCATTCACATCTATTTCTAAGGAATTGTCAGCTTCTTAAAGCAGGGACTCTGATTTGGCTTTTGTCCTCCAGTGCTGGCACAGAATCTAACACATGGAGACCATTTTATAGTGTCCACGGAATGAAAACCTGCACGCTCTATTCAAGAACATTAGCATAAAAATGTCCCCGTTGGAGATATCCCAATGCCCTGTCCCAGACTGTCAAATGTCCATGCAGTGGTTGATCCAATTCAGTCAATATTTACATTGTTGCCTATGTCCAATATGCCTGGGGCATGGAAATGGGATGGGATGATGACCTGGTGTCAGGAACAATGCAAAGTGGATGCAGCCAGAGGGTCAGGCTGGGTTGATACCGTAGTTGGCAAACGTGCATTTTGTCTATCGGAAAAGGAGGAACAGGTTCATGTCTCATTATATTTAATACAACTGAGACAAAATGTTTTGAAGCTATTCTGGTAGACACATTTTAGGGAAAATGGGTCTCTTTTGTACTCATTTTTATAATTTTATTTTTATTTGTTATTGGTTCTTTTGAATTGTACTTGACGGGAGAGTCCATTTTGATATAACTATTCCAGTGTGGACTATATCTTATTCTAATTAGGTCCCCATTCTGTGGATGCACATGATGGTGAGATTCCCTGTGGTGTGCTCACATGTGTACATAGGAGAGTCATGTCAGGTTCATTCCTCTGTCTTCCTTTTTCTATCCCCTGTCCCTTCCTTTCATTCCCCTTGTCTATTCTATTAACTTTTATTCTTCCCCTCACTCTGCACACCCTTATTGTGGGTTAGCTTCCACATATCAAAGGAAGCATCTGACCTTTGGCTTTAAGGAGGTGGCTTATCTTCCTTAGCATCATAGTCCCCAGGTCCATTAATTTGCTGGTAAATGTCATAAAGTCATTCTTATTTATGGTTCACGAGGACTCCATTGTTTAGATACACCACATTTTCTTTATCCTTTCCTCTATTGAAGCTATGTTATAGAGTTATAGTTACAAAAATAGCATGGAATTGGTCCCAAAACACACAAGACAACTGATGGGATGGAATAGAAGACACAGAGAAAACCCCTTGACAATACAGGTGCTTCATACCAGACAAACGCTCCAAAAAGATGCAAGGCAGAAAAGATAGCCTCCACTTTAACAAATGTTGCTGGGAAAACTGGAAATTCACATGTAATAGAATGCAATTTGACCCCTATCTCTCAGCCTGCACAAAACAGCTCAGAGTGGATCATGACCTGGTTATGGGATCAGAATTCTGCACGGCACTAGAAGAAAGTGGACACAAACTCCAGCCTATTGGCTTAGGAACTCATTTCCTTAGCAAATTCCTGAAGCATGAGAAGTCAAATCAATAATCAATATATGGGATGGCACCAAACCAAAAAGCTTCTTCACAGCAATTGAAACAAGAGGGTGAGGAGAGCCTACAGAATGGGAGGCAGCCTTGGCCACCTGCAGCTTAGCTGCATTTTGAAACTTCTTCCCTCCACCCCACCCAAGGCAAGCACTTAATGATCCAAGTGGTGTAACACAGGAGTCTGGTGTGAAAGAGTGGATGGCGAGATCTTTCGCCAAGTGCTGCAAGTGGTGTAACACAGGAGTCTGGTGTGAAAGAGTGGATGGCGAGTTCAATTATCATTTGTCTTTTGATGCATGAGTTGGTCACAAGAATTATTACACTTCCAAGCACAGGGATTTTAAAAACCATCCTGTTGGCTTTCTCCCTTAATAGCATTGTGATAAGCAAAGTGGTGTGAACTGCATTGTGGCCTGGTGCATGTGTGGCCTCTGTTACCCCTGCAGCTGCTCCACGTGTGCTTGTTAGGAATGTGTCCTGCCCAGAGGTTGGATGCAGTCAAGTTCATTCACACACCATCCATGCTTTCACCACTCACATGCCTTATCTTCTTACTGAGGGTTGTGTGTCTATGTCTGTTTTCATTTCTGTTTTGCCATTTCCTGGTTTGTCTTATCTAGCACTTACTAAGATGCAGGTTAGCATCTCCAGCTCTGATGGTGCTTTTGATCAGACTGTTTCAAAAATTTAGAAAGTTCTCATTATTTCAACTATTCCAGTGGCTTTTAGAATATCTCATCCTGGCACATAAATTTCTATTTTCCTTCTTTAGACATGTTTGTTTATGTCTCTTGCTGCCTGTTCATCTTTTCAAGTACCTTTTTCAATTCTGTAGGGTTATAGAACATTTTATATTGGTGTCCCTTACAATGTCTGATCTTTGTGGATCCCTTGCTGCCTTGCATGACTTCTCACTCCTGATGTCTCCTCTCCTTGACCTTGGGTAATTGCTAATTATGAACCAAACATTTTCTCTGGAACATGACGGCAAGATACATGTGGAGCCTGAGGGAAGCTGAAATCTTCCAGGGGACCTGTGGTTTGGTGGGGCCTACCAACCTGGGACTTGTTTCCATTTGATTCCCTACTGTGGATGAAGAGACCACATGGGACACCTTGTGCTTCCCATTCTCCTGGGCGCTCACTGCCACCCGTGTACATACAACCACCTCCAAAAACACCTTTTTAAGGTAGCTTCACATCTTCTGGGTGGGGTAGAGTTCTCATTGGTCCTTCTGCTGTGGTGGAGACTTCTAGGAGCTTGATGGGTCCTGCTTGATGCTGCTTGATGCTGCTTGATGCAGCTTCTAGGTCCTGCTTGATAAAGGACCATTGACCTGGCCTTTGCCGCAAGCTGTGTGCAGCCCTCATGAATGCTCAGGTGCTACAAGATTCTGCACACCAGTCCAGGCAACAGTAGGCATTCATTGGGTTTCAGTGCTCTACAAATTCCTAAATGCATAACATTTATTATCATTAAATGTAGAATTAAAAAATAGACGTGTGATATATAACATTCCTCATCTGAAAAAACAAAACCTGAAATATTCCACAGTCAAAACATTGGAGCCACAATGTGGTGCTACAAGTAGAGCATTTCACACCTGACCTCAGGGGAGTGTTCACAGGCAAAAGACATGTTCACTAAATATACTGCATATAATTACCTTCAGGTTATGTGTAAAGGTGTGTGTGAGGCTCACATGCATGACTTGTTCAGAGTTGGGTTTCATCCACAAGATAACTTATATAATTAAACATTTCCAAAATCAGAGAATTTGGAAAATTTTCTCCCCAGCATTCTAGCATAAACACACTCAAGCTTTCTGTCTCTGAGTGTGTGCTTGTGTGTGCATGTGTCTTCATGGGGGCGTGTATCATGAGGTCCAATGTTTCATAGCTCCCATTGGAAAATTTACTCAGAAAATGCAATCTGCCACACTCCCAATCCCAAAATGTCATTTTCATCAAATGAAACATTCTTTCATTTCGGGTTGTATGTGTCCTCTAGGAATTGCTGCTAAAATGAATATATTCAAATCATCAAAGTCGAACAGGTTACAGAAAAATTATATTTTAAAAATACAAATGGTTTAAACAGCAAATGTATAATATAGTGAGAAACATAGTACTAAACCTATAAATAACAAATACCTAAGGATGAATTATATATGCAATTGATAAGTTCAAAATGTCAAGGAAATATTTCAGAAATAGATCTCAATGATCAACAATCATTCGATGCTTTAGCACTGCCCAGAGAGACAACAGCAAATTCTTCTAAGAAGTTTCCAGTGGTGACCTTGCACCTCCATTGCCTCATAAGTGGGAGGCTTGGGGTCGATCCAGTCATCGATCTCCTCATTAGGGTAGGTCCTCTTCCTGAGTATGAAATCATACATGACCCGGGGATTCATCCCATAGAACACATTCGCACTGTGAGGAATCCTGAGTTCTGGGGAGAGAGGGTAGAGGTGTGGAAGGTGGTTCTGGAGACGTGCACAGCAGGTCCCCCCAACACCTGAGAACCTCTGCCAGGAAAGGCCTGAGTCCCAGAC